>JACXGM010027565.1:0-14433 GCA_016801145.1 Umbra pygmaea | reverse complement strand
GTAGGTTTAAAGCACACAAGATACTTTGTGCCTGCAGACTTGAAGAAACCAATATTCAATTTAGCTAGCTAATATTAGATTAAGAAATAAGTTTAGTTAACCACTGGACTTACGTAATGTTACAGAACTCTGAATAAACCTGAATATATTTTGACACTTCTGACCTACTGTATGAAATGCAGTATCTTGTGTGTGTGTGTGTGTGTGTGTGTGTGTGTGTTTGCACAAACGCTTTCTGCTCATGCTTTTAGCAACAGGCAGGAGCATCGATAGCAAATAGAATGGAAAAACTGTGTCCCCACCAATGTTCAAACCAAACCTACGCCCTTGATAGTACCCGCAACCTCTGCAGTGCTTACGCAACCAAAGTAAAACTTCAATATTAATACCCAGTTTGGTTCCATTTTCATCTCAAGGGTGATGAGTCTATTTCTCAGTATGCATTTCAGTGGTTATATATTTCCATTCCCATTCCACAGATGTTTACCACAAAAAAAGCACCAGGGACAAATTTTTATTTGAGCCCCAAACTGCAAATTTTAAACGAAAGCATTTTGTCACTGTGTGAAAGCATCCCTGATTACATATCTATCCAAAATCTTGTTCTTGCAGTCCTTTTATGTCCCCCGCACCAGGTTTGGCAAGTTTGTTAATCTGCATTTAATAATATATGAAAGCTTCAAGCTTAAAAAACCTGTACAGACATCATATCATGCTGCACTAAGTGGTAGAAAGTGCAGTATGTTGAATTAGGCTTGTTGGTTATTTTTTACATACAACCTGCAATAAATGATTGCCTAACAGTTGTTTAACCAACACATTTCAGACACCAACCTCACCACTACACACAAGAAAAACATTGGAGCAGCAACAAATTACAAAATAATTGTTTAAATTATTGTATTACAATCCAAATTTTCTTTTTTCTTGCCAGACTTTTGGCCCTTTTCCATTGCTGGAACCAGCTCAACTCTACTTGCCTCGACTCTACTCTACTCGCCTTGAAAGCATTTCCATTGCTATGTAACAGCTCTAATCAACTCTACTTGCCTCTACTCAGTTTATTTTCCACTGCAGATAGTACCCTGTCCCGGCCATGTTACCGCCCTACAAGAAACTGCGTTGACGTCACGTTGAACGCGACACCCAAGTCTACTGTTGTTGGACACACACAAAAACAATGGAGGATATCAAAGGGATGGTGTTTTTGCTACTGGGTATGTGGCTGTTTATTACAGTAAAGAGTCGAGCAGTTTCCGGAAGACGCTGTAATTAGGGAATAGAGAGAATACCATTAATATGCACATGAAATTAATACATTAATAAATGATATATTTCTTTTTCCCTTGTGGCAATTTTCTGAGTTAAACAGATAAATAATAGAAAGCGTGGAGAATGATCTTATTGATCTTGATTGCCTCGTAGATATTTATATCTATAAATCTGACTCCATGTGTTTTATGTGTTAGCTAAGCAAGTTCAACCAGAGCCTAGCGGGCGTGAACTCAGAAACCGCTAGATAGCTAGTCCAGACGTGCCAAGTCCCGCTAAAATATGCAATATGTACGTCTAACAATCTGTCATCATGGATTTGTCTGCGACAGCCGGCAAGACCAATTTGCAATCAGCTCACCCCTACGTTTCGGATATGTCTTCCGGAAAACTGAATCATTTAATAGTTGTTCGGCAGAAAGGAATGCCCTCAAATGGGCTGAACTTACTACCGGGCCAAATTTGCCAAAGAGTCCATAAATACCGGCTGATGGACCCCGCTAAAATGTAGAACGTCTCAGTGATTAAACGAAAGGCACCCGGATAACTTGCTAGCAAAGTGTGTCTGTGTGTGTGTGTGTGTGATAATAGCAGAAACTAAGAGCAGGCAGAGAATAGGCTAACAATGATTTCGATATAACTCCACCGGAGATATAAGGAATAAACTTGGAATGTCGCAAACAAGGCTCGGTTCAAAGCAATAATATTTAATTCCAACTAAAGGCATGAAATACAACTCTTTAACCGGACAATGAAATCCCAAGTTACACTACCGAGAATATTTAATACATGTTGTCCTAAAATCTTAAAACCCCCTAAGCAAAGACTAGCTATATACAGTTTACACACAGTACTATGGCAATGAAACGTATGCCAGGAGACTTGGTTACGATAGACTCCTTGAACATAGTTGAACATAGACTTTTATCACCTTCCCGAATAAGTGCTCCACCCTTCCTGCTCAAACACAATGGGAATCGCCTTTCACTGGCCATCGAAAGTGGAAACAAAGGACCGCTATTGACAAATTTACATTAATTACATTATTCACAGACTTTAGGTCACAAATGCAATCAGTACAAAAGACCGGCTGTAGACATTTACATTGAGTACAAAGGAACTTGCTGTGTACATTTACATGAAATGGGGGGGGGGACATAAGTTTGACTCTGTGGAACTTTCCTCTGTAAAGAGAAACATGACATGTGCAACACAGTGGTATGTGTATACCAAAGTTTCCCTTTATGGGAGAGTCAAGAAAACATCAAATATCATACTATTTGGTCCATTGGCTGGTGTTTTACATTAGGTGTTCAGTTGGTCTTTACATTCAGGCTGTGTGGTCCAGGAAGAAGTGTGATACTTCACACCTACCTGCATTTGCGTCTCTAAGGAAGCAACTCCAGGCAGGAAGTGTGGGGTAGCCAGCCAGGTGCCAGCTCTTAATACCTGCATATCTGTCCTGTGAACATTTTAAACTTCCACTACAACGCTAAAGGCAGCAAAAGAAAATACTGCTGAAAAGAAAAGTTCGGGAAATAGTTAATCTCAACAACGACAGATCTACGGTTGTTCAAAGACGACGCCCAAGGGTAAGTTATACGTAGCATACACTCATGGTTTTCCGTACAGTTTGTTTACTTAATTATGTTTTAAATACAGCTTTGAATAAATATTTATACGATTTCCAACTAAAATGATCGCTGAGATACCTGCACGTTTTCGTTTTTAAATGGTTTAGGTTAGTATCGGAGGTCGGATGGGTTCCTTCAGAAAATAGCAGAAGGGAAGGAACGGTTACCACGAGGGGGGAGACATGTAAAGTTGGTCAAAAGCATTTCTTTCACGCAGTTTGCCGAAATGAGAAACATTTGTAAATTATATCATGTTAATACAATGTGAATACAAGTACAGCACATATATTTTCGTCGTGTTTGAATGTGCAACTAGGGGTAAATTTGTACGGAACACAGCGAGTCTACTATAATCATCATCTATAATGGTAATTTACACAAAGACACACACACACACACACACAGTTCATGTGAAATTTTACATTTTACGTTATTGAAACCCTGGTATATGTTTACAGACATGCACAGTGCACAAAGTATGTAATTAATATTTTCTACTGTCTTTCCATAACAGTGTGTGTTTGGTGTGTGTTTCAGATCTTTCAGCTCTTGGCTAATAGCTGCTGCAGACCATCTGTTTGGGCATTCAATCGATCAACCGAGTGGTGGGATGTGATTGTTTCTGGGTCACAAACACACAGTGGTTGCAGAACTTCAGAATGTCAGAAGAAACAGTAATCTACCTTTGCGACAAACTTCGTCCGATGATGGAAAGGCACACCACAAACTTCCGCGGGAGAGTACCAATAAAGAAGAGGGTTGCCATCGCACTGTGGAAACCTGCAACCGGCTCTGAGTACAAAAGTGTCAGCCATCTGTATGGAGTGTGCGTAACAACTGTGTGTCGGTGTGGGCACGATTTCTGTACTGCTGCTGAGACATTGTTGGTACCAGAACAAATTCGTTTCCCAGACCCACAGAAGTTTGAAGAAATGGCAGTATACACTGAGAACAGGTGGGGACTTCCGCAGTGTATTGGTGTTATTGATGGTTCACACATACCCATCATGGCACCACAACTGTACCACTGTGACTAATTCAACCGTAAAGGCTGGCACTCCATCATGCTCCAAGGTGTTGTAGATGGAAAAGGACATTTCTGGAATGTATTTGCTGGACTGCCTGGGAGCTTGCATGACGCTCGGGTCTTCAGAATGTCCACATTGTGGGAATTGGCCAGCCGTGGCAACCATTTCCCAGCATACACCAAGAATATTCATGGGGTGAATGTTGGCTACTATATCCTAGGAGACTCTGCCTATCCCTTACAGAACTGGATCATAAAACCATTTTCAGACACTGGACGGCTGACAGCAGAACAGCAGATGTACAACAGGAAAATCTCCAGAGCACGGGTAGTGGTGGAAAATGCCTTTGGTAGACTGAAGGGAAGGTGGCGTTGCCTCTTGAAGAGAAATGACTGTGATGTGGAACTGGTCAAATCAATGATGATTACTTGCTGTGCTCTGCATAACCTTTGTGAGAGTCATGGGGAGGCCTATAACAATGAGTGGGAGGCAGCTGTAGTAGCAGAGCATAATCTGGTGCCACCGGCACAGGGTGTAGGTGTAGAGGAAGAGGGCAGGGATGTACGAGAGGCACTAATGCCCTACTTGAATAGTTCTCAGTAATCTTGTCTGTCTTCGTGACAAATATTTTGTAACAACAAATACTGCCCTATTTCCACAAACAAAAATAAAGATAAAATTAATGATTAATCTTAACAGTGTAAGAGGACAACATGCCTGTCCATTGGCATGTCAATAGAAATATAGACATTGCACAGTAATACCTCACTACCATACCAGGGTATGATTCCACCATACAGGTGTGATAAGTAGTTATTCTGAAATATTCATAAACATGATTTGTTTGTGGAGAGAAGGGTTGTTTATTTTCTTAATTTAAACATACTGTATATGGACCAAATATTAATCATTTTCCATTAGAGAAATTCCGTTCAACATCACTAAGTGTAGCCATTGCTTGTGTTTCTAAGGACCCTTTAACAATAGTTGTTATGAAGGCAAAAGTAGGACCATGACAGGCGGACTTGATATCAATGCTATTTCCACGACCGTAGAAATTTACTGCTCAGTGGGATGGACATCTATAATTTGGGCCAGATCATGTCTGGACCGGACAGACTAAATATGGACCAAACATGGACGTCTATATTTTGGGCCAGATCAATGCTCTTCTGGACTAACTAAATATGGATCAATCATGGATGTCTATAGTTTGGGCCAGTTCAAGGGTAGTCCAGACTGACTAAATATGGACAAAACATGGATTTCTGTAATTTGGGCTGGATCGAGGCTGCTGTGGACACACTACATATGGAGCATACATGGACATCTATAGTATGGGTCAGATGATCAAGGGTAGTCCGGACTTACTAAATATGGACAAAACATGGATATACTCTATATTTTTTGGGCCAGATCAAGGCTGGTCCAGGCAGACTGAATATCAACCGACCATGGACGTCTCTTTTTTGGACCATATCAAGGCGGTCCGGACAGAATAAATATGGACCAATCATGGACATCTATAGTTTGGGCCAGATCAGGGCTGGTGCAGGCAGACCAAATCTGAACTAATCACATGTCTATTTTATGGACAAATAAAGGTTGTCCAGGACAGACCACATATGTACCAATCACCAACGTATTTTTCATGAACAATTAAGGCAGCCAGTCCCAAAAATGGACATTGATGGGCGTTCTTGGTCCGTCTGTGCTCACTGGGTTAGTTCCAAAAGCCAGAATCTATCATGGTATGCTGGTTTGACAGTGCCTATGGCATGGATAACTTGCACAACTTTATAGTATTTTCTAGGGACGTCCATTAGGGCTGGTACGATATGCGTATCGCGATACAATATGCACTCCAGAGCCCGTTCACCTGGCAACAGTATACAATGCCCACAACACGAACTCAGATATTTCATTTCAAACTAATAACCCTTGTTTTAATTCATTGCAATAAACATTGTGAATTCATTGTAAAGCAAGAAATAATAAGAGTATGTGATAGCAAAAACGGCACATTGAACATGTTTTTTAATAACTGATTATTTTTGTACACAAATTGATTGAATATATTGTCAGTGTCTCATGTAAAAAAACACATGTACATTTGAAAATCATTCACTAGAGTTACCCAAAATAGACTAATTGTAGCAACACATGAACATGGACCCACTACCTATCTATAAAATGAACAAACAATGATTATTACAATGAATGAGGAGCGCTATTATTTTGAAATCCGAGTTCGTGTTGCGGGCATTATATACTGTTGCCAGGCGAACGGACTCTGGATTGCATATTGTATTGCAACACGCATATCGTACCAGCCCTAACGTCCATGCTTTTTCCACCAGGACAACGCCAAACCACATTCTGCCTGGATTACAAGTGCATGGTTATATAAGCAGAGTGTGGGTGCTAATATGGCCTGCCTGCAGTCCTGACCTGTCTTTGATTGAGAATGTGTGGTGCATTAGGAAGTGGAAAATAAGGCAAAGAAAAATCTCATACAGTTGCGTAGCTGAGGACATGCATAATGGATAAATGGGGTAAATTCCACTTGCTAAACACTACCAACTGTTGTCTTCAGTGCCCAAATGCTTAATAGGTGTTATTAAAAGAAAATGTGATGTTACACAGTGGTAAACAGTCAACTGTCCCAAATTTTTGGAGTGTGTCAGATTTGAAGTTAGTGTATATTTTCAAAAGTAAATAAAATTCACAAAGTAGAACATCACATAATGTGTTAATTATGTGTCTTCAATATAGATTTTGCCCTAAGCGTCTGTGCGTCTTGTACATTTCCTGGACCATTTCGAGTAAACTCTTCAAAACCATTATCCATCTACCTGCCTCGGTCTCCCTCTCTCCACCAACACTACACCTTATTCATGACAAGATGACTCACCAAAAAGTGAGAGACCTGAAACTGCAGTGAGAAGGCTGCACTCTTCCCTCTCAGAACACCATGGGAGGAGCGCAGCTGAGCTCAGAGGCTCAGAAGAGGGGCAGAGAAGGATTGTCTGCCCGGGTCTCCCCAGAAAATTCATTGGGGTGGCTATGGCGGTTGATGCCCTGGACACCCAGCCAGGGCTGACGTTCCATCTCCTGCTGACAGGTGAGAAAACTGGGAGCCCTGGCTGGTTCCATCACCCACACAGCCACTTGGGGAGCAGTTTGGGGAGTTTCTATTGCCTCCCCCACCGCAGTGGCTTGAGGGGTTGCTAGTGCCGCCTCCTCCACCGGGGTTGGAGGATCTGCTGGACCCTCCTCCGGAGTGGCTGGAGAAGCCGCCCGCCCTTCCTCAGGGTGGCTGGAGGAGCTGGGGCCTCATTTATAAACATGGCGTACGCACAAAAGAAGGCATACGCAGCTCTCTACGCAATAATTGGGATTTATAAAAAGCAAACTTGACGGGAAAATGTGCGGGCCTTCACGCAACTCTGACCGAGGCGTACGCACAAAAATGAATAAAATTAGAAATGGTGACACCGCCGGCAGATGGATGAAACACGTAGGCTACGATAAATCTGTCTGAAACTCCAGAGCGTTGTGTAAACAAAATCGAAATACTGCCTCTCATTAATAATATGAAGATGTCACAAAGCCATGCTTACAATTAACAGCCTGCAGAGAAAAACAAACAAAATAAAACAAGATTGTAACGTAAATGCAAATAAAGCACATATTGCACATATTTGCAAAAATAACGTTCAAATATATTCTTTAACAACTATTTTCCATTTACAATTAGATTATAGCAACATATGTAGATTATCAGATACAATCAAATGGATGGTTATAAAATGCCATGCCATCACAATGCGTAATGAAACAGAATAGCTGATCTTGAACCTAATAATGCATATTATTTATTGGCGCCTTTCATAACACTCATAACAGGATTTCTGGCGACTGGCACTTTCCAGATGGAAACGTGAACAGGCAAACAAAAAAGCACAATTTGTAGCTATGTCCGGTTTCCCAAATGTAATCGATTGACTCCACTCATTATGCCATAAGGGCAACGAAAGAGAATGAACATGCTTTCATTAATCGAAAGCAATTTCATTTCACCAATGTCAAAATAATTTGTGATGCAGGCATGTTGCTGTAATGTAACCAATTTTCCCCCACCCGTGGCAGACACACTTTCGCGATTGAAGCGCTAGACGCTTTGACATCGACTGATATCTGACCACTTTTTATTTCGTCCAACTTTCTCACAGCGTCTGCAACCTTGCCACTCCAATGCCTTTTCGGCATTGGTAATAGGCACACTGTGCCCTTCAAACAACATTTTCCTTCTCTTTTCCACCACGCCAACAATATTATTTACTTCACATTGAGTGAAGTTGCTTTTTTTGGGTTTCCTCAGTGTTTGCCATGATTTCTCAATCAATTAATATAAATTTTGGGGCATTTCACTGACTATTTATGGCCAAAAATGGGCGTGACACGTAGCCGGAAAAGATTTGCCACATATTAGACTTGATTGTGATTTATAAAGGAAAAACACCGTAGTTTTATAAATCTGAATATTTCTTTGCATACGCACGTCCTATATTTTGTTAATACGCCACTTCCGACGCAAATCCACAGCAAAGTTTTATAAATTAGGCCCCTGGTCCAGCAAAGTAATGGAGGAGCATAGGGCTACATCGCCACTGAAGGAGCTGTGGGGCGCCATGCCACCAAAGGAGCTGTGGGCCGCCTCGCCACTGGAAGAGCTGTGGGCCGACTCACCACCGGAAGAGCTGTGGGCTGCCACGCCACCGGAAGAGAAATAGGCCGCATCACCACCGAATGGAGCTGTGGGCCACCACGCCACCGGGGGATCTGTGGGCTGCCTAGCCACCGGTGGAGCTGTGGGCTGCCTCGCCACCGGTGGAGCTGTGGGCCGCCTTGCCACCAAAGGAGCTGTGGGCCGCCTCGCCACTGGAAGAGCTGTGGGCTGACTCACCACCGGAAGAGCTGTGGGCCGCCATGCCACCGGAAGAGAAATGGGCCGCATTACCACCGGATGGAGCTGTGGGCCGCCTTGCCACCGGAGGAGCTGTGGGCCGCCTCGCCACCGGAGGAGCAGCGTGCCGCCTTGCCGATAAAGTCTACCTCTGAGAAAAGGGGTTTGGCTTGGCTGCTGTTGTTTGGATCACCAGCAGCTGAGCCAAGGCAGAAACCCTGGCTCCCACAACCTCCAGCTGAAGCTCCACCTGTAAACATTGTTAGGTGGGGGCGCTCTCTGGTACTGTGTGGGGGGGATGGTTCTGCCCGCCCACCCTTCCTTTTTTCTCTGTGTAATTTTGGGGCGCTCTTTTTGTTTTTTTCTTCCTTTTGGGCATCTTCGGGCGCCAGGGTGGGCTGGCGTGGACATGACCTGAGACACGGACTCATGATTGTAAAGTATATTTGTTTTATTCTGCTCCTTTATTACATCCAGTGCTAGGCATTGTGGTTTTTGTATTTATGTTGGGTATTTTATGGTGATGGTTAAGTGTTCACCATCCTCTGTTCAAACGGGGTTATTCAGGTCTAATTTGATTTGATTGAGAGACCGGCTGGGTCTAATTAGTAATTGCTTCCAGCTGGTCTCCTGTCTTCTCCATTTAATGCCCTGTTGAAAAGAGGATGGCGTGAATCAGTGATATATTGTCACTGTTGTCACATCTGGCCCAGTGTGGGCTGGAATATGGACTTCCTTTTGAGTTTCTCCCGTTTGTTATTTGTTGGTTTACCCTAGTGCCCCCATCAATGCATTGCATGGTTTTTTATGTTCTTCCAGTTCTGTGTCTGTTTAGGTTGCTTACCAGTGTGTGTCCCTGTTTAGGTTCTAGTTCCCGCTCCTCCCTCATTTGTTAATTCAGTGCCCAGCTGTTTCCGTTTATCCCTCGTTTAGTCTCCTATTAGCTTGTGTGTTTTGTCTATTCCCTTGTCGCTTATTGTTTGCTGTTGTTCCGTGTGTATGCTCTAAGCTGTATTATACTTAGGAAGATTCCTGGATTATTAAGTTGGACACATTAAACCTCCGTTATATCACTGCACTTGTCTCCGATCTACTGCTTCGTGACAGAATAAGCGACCTTCTAAAACAGAGACAGCAGGAAAAGGAGGTTGGGATTAGAATGCTCCCACCCGTAACGCAAAGGAGACCAGGACCCGAACATCTGAGTTTTTCCGTGGCTCCCAGAGGATTAGGAGTGGGAGGGGTGCTAACCACGAAGTGCTCTTACCTTGCCAGCATGTGGGAAGTGGACAGCTCAGACGAGGAGCTCAGCTACGTGGACGAGGAGGAGTTTGACCTTTTCCCCGTGGGTGAAGGGGAGGAAGCCACTGTAGGGCTATACCTTGGGGGGGTGTTGAAGGTCTCTGAATGGGACACTATCGAACACCTCTACGGTGGAGAGGACAGTTCGGAAGAGGACGAGGAGGACTGTGGTTTCTCTAGTCAACGGGTCCAGGGTGATAGCCCACAAGGTAGGGCTCCCCATCTGAAGGTTAGGGTTCCCCAGTTCCCTACCAGTGTTGTAGGCCCTCCTCACTCTCATTGTCCCCCTGCTAGTTCACATAGCTCCCATTCTGGCTTTCAGGCTACCCCCCTTACTGGCTTTCAGGCTAGCTTTTGAAACCCTGCTAGCTCTCAGGCTAGCGTTTCAAGCCCCATTAGCTCCCCCATGGGCTTTCCATGTATAGCCGCTAATCTTCAGGTTCAAGGTGTTAGCTCCCTAGTTAGGGCTCCCCGTCTGAGCATTAGTACAGCTAGCTCCCTAAGCTTCAAGGCTAGCAAGTCTCCTAGCTCCAGGCTAGCATTTCCCTTAGCTCCCAGGCTAGCATTTCCCCTGGCTCCCAGGCTAGCATGTCTCTTAGTTCTTCAGGCCTACCAGCTAGCTCCCCAGGCCTACAGGCTAGCTCCCCAGGCCTACAGGCTAGCTCTCCAGGCCTCCAGGCTAGCTCCCCAGGCCTACGGGCTAGCTCCACTAGCTCCCAGGCTAGTACCCCTAGGGCTCCAGTCACAACCCCCAGGGCCCCTGTAGTTATTCCTGGGCCTCCAGCCACATCCCCTAGGGCTCCCCTTATGTCACACAGTAGGGACCCTATGCCCAGAATAGGGGGGGTTAGGGTTCTCAGGCAGAGGTGTGAGGACAGGCCCCTATCTGATAGAGACCTGGTGGACCTCTCTATTTCCTGGCTGGAGGGTGGGGGTCGTGGCTTCGCTGAGGCCCTGTGGGAGGCGGAACATCCCATTCTGAACGACCACAAGGAGTTCACACACTTGATGCAGTCCATGTTCGGTCCTCTCCATAAAATGGCCTCTCCGCCACGGTCTCTGGCAGCGGCCTGCTCACCGACACAGTCTCCGGCAGCAGCCTGCCCACCGCCACAGCCTCCGGCAGCAGCCTGCACACCGCCACAGCCTCCGGCAGTAGCCTGCCCACCGCCACAGCCTCCGGCAGCAGTCTGTCTACCGCCACCATCTTCAGCCTTCTCTCCGCCACAGTCTCTAGTAGCAGCCTGCTCTTCATCATCCCAGTCTCCAGCAGCAGCCTGCTCTTCATCGCCACAGCCAACCCACCAGGCCGAGGCACCAGCTCCGCCCACACCTGAGCCCCCCTTGGCCAATGACATGGAGGGGCTCCCTGGGCTCCCTGAACTGCCTTTCCCCGGGCTCCCTGAACTGCACGTCCCAGTGCTCCCTGGACTGCCTGACCCCGGGCCCTCTGTCCCGCCTGACCCCGGGCCCTCTGTCCAGCCTGACCCCGGGCCCTCTGTCCCGCATGGCCCCTGGCCCACTGTCCCGCCTGACCCCCGGGCCCACTATCCTGCCTGACCCCGGGCCCACTGTACCGCCTGACCCCGGGCCCACTGTCCTGCCTGACCCTGGGCCCACTGTTCCTCCTGTCCCCGGGCCCTCGGTCCCGCCTGCTGCCTGGGTTTCTGTGTTGCCCACCCCGGTGTGGTGGGCTTTGTGAGGGTGTTATGTCACATCCGGCCCAGTGTGGGCTGGAATATGGACTTCTTTTTGAGTTTCTCCCCTGTGTTTTATGTGTTGGTTCCCCCTAGTGCCCCCGTCAATACATTGCATGGTGTTTTATATTCTTCCAGTTCTTTGTCTGTTTAGGTTGCTTACCAATGTGTGTCCTTGTTTAGGTTCTAGTTCCTGATCCTCCCTCTTTTGTTAATTCAGTACCCAGGTTTTTACATTTATCCCTCGTTTAGTCTCCTATTTAGCTTGTTTGTTTTGTGTATTCCCTTGTCACTTATTGTTTGCTGTTGCTCTGTGTGTATGCTGTAAGCTGTATTATACTTTGAAGATTCCTGGATTATTAAATTGGACGCATTAAACCTTCGTTATATCACTGCACTTGTCTCCGATCTACTACTTTGTGACAACCGTGCGATTTTCTGTTGTTGTGGTAGGCTGATGTCCGGGAGATGTACAAGTGATGTTTAGTTTAAGTATTGCATACGCTCTTTATAGAATTCACCTAAGCGTCCATGCCGCTATAGAACATGAGTATTGTGAAGTTCTATATACCGTTGTACACTACATTATATTCTGCTGTTTGTAAATTTCCTGGAGTAAACCCTTCAAACCCCTTATCCATATACCTGCCTCGGTCTCCCTCTCTCCACCAACACTACACCTTATTTGTGACACATTTGTTTAATTGGGTATATATATATTTATTTATATAGAGCAGCAGTTCAGACAGGGACCTCAAGTGGAGCTGTTTCAGTAAGCATGGCTAATTGAGCACACCTGCCATCAATTTGTATCCTGATTATTTATTAAGCTGCCTATTTAGGCTAGTGCACTATTTAGGCTAGTACTAATGTGGGAGCTGTGCTAGTTATATTTGTTTGTTTGCTTGTTGGTTTGTCATGTCCCCTTGTTGGTGCCATGGTTAAGGGTTGGTTGCCCAGTGTAGACTAGTGGCATTGCATGTGCATTCCACCACTTTCTGTTTGACTCTAAAGTTCTGGGATCCTGGAGTGAGCTGCCAAGGATTAGTTTTAGGGATCCAACTAACAATTATTTAGATTATCGATTAATTTGTAAAATATTTTTTTGATTATTTGATTAATCTAGTGTTTCTCAAACTTTTTCTGCGATGCCCCACATTGGAGGTAGAAAAGGGTTCCGAGCCCCACCTGTCCACAATCGCCCCAACAAAATTGTTAAAAACTAGGCTTTAAGTTTTACTGTTATATTTAATTTATAAACATCATATTTTAAAAACATACCCTCAAATAACAGCATTAACTTTGAAATAGAGAAAATAAAAGGTAGATTATACTATTACTTTGCATGAAATAAGATTATGTTTATAATTAAATAATAATAATAATAATAATAATAATAATAATAATGTAGTGTTTGCATTTTTCCCTTGATAACATCAAATTTAGAAACTGAGAAAATAAAATTGTGGACTAGTTGTGCTTTGTTTCATTTTATCACTTTGCAAACTGCAAGAACAAACAAAATTGACAAAAACTGAATAACCTTGTTCACTATTTTAGTGGCTACAATGAGCCTGTTTTGCAGTACTTTTTTCAAAACGAGGTTGTAGATAGCTGTGCGCCGTAGAGGATGGTCGCATGGACAATGGCTCTGTTCAATCTACCCAGGTTTTGGCTTATTACTGTTTTGTTAGTTTTTATTTCTGTACATTCTGCACTGTCGCTCATATAGTATGATCGACTAGCACTTTTGGACATACGCTATTCACTGGATACACGTTATTTTTCCACTTACCGGAACGATTGCTGTGACCACACTTTCCATCCCCCGGGAGTTTTTCGTCCACTATAATCACAGCAGTCTACATACCCCCGCAGGCGGATAAGGCGCACGCACTTGAGGAAATATATAACATAATAAGTGGCCTGGAGGACGCTCACCCTGAGTCTGTTTTTATTGTTGTTGGAGACTTTAACAAGACAAACATGAAAAAAATGCTGCCTAAATATTACCAGCACATTTCATTTCACACTCGAGGAGACCAGACTCTGGACCATTGTTATTCAACGATCCATAACAGCTTTAAACCCATCCCCCGCCCTGCCTTTGGAAAGGCAGATCACATCTCCATTCTTCTCCTCCCAACCTACAGGCAACGTCTGAAACAGGAAAAAACGTTTTTTCGGGTAGTCCAAAAATGGAGTGACCAAGCCATCATCACTCTTCAAGACTGCTTCGAAACTACAGACTGGGAGATGTTCAATACGGCAGCTGGTGACAACATTGATGAATACCCTGACTCTGTCACAGCATTTATCACCAAGTGCATATATGATGTCGTTCCACGGGTCAATGTTAAGACCTTCCCCAACCAAAAGCCCTGGGTTAACGGTGATGTCCGTGCCAAGCTTGCAGCACGGTCCTCTGCCTATAACTCTGGGGACCTGGAGGCTCTGAGGAGGGCCAGATATGACCTACGGAAGGCCATCAGAGATGCAAAAAGAGGCTATAGGGACAAATTGGAGTCCAA
>JACXGM010027564.1:0-14400 GCA_016801145.1 Umbra pygmaea | reverse complement strand
ACTGTTTGGTGGGGTCTGTTTGTGTGGCTGGTCCTGTGTTATGGATACTGTTTGGTGGGGTCTGTTTGTGTGGCTGGTCCTGTGTTATGGATACTGTTTGGTGGGGTCTGTTTGTGTGGCTGGTCCTGTGTTATGGATACTGTTTGGCACAATCAGAAAAGCTTACATTCCAATTCCATTAGCCCCAGGGGTGTAGTGGTAAAAAAAGAGGTGGGTAAACTATAAATTATGTGGTCAGGTGGACTACGACGCAGTCACCGGTAAGGTGGGCCACGGCCTACCGGTATATGTGTATCCTGATGACATCGCTATAGGCTATCATTTGATGGTACCTAGGGTATCACTGGTTGTTCCCTCATAGGTCACACAATCACTATTCAATTCATACGTTAACCTAAGTTCTTGTTAAAAAGACTTAGATTAAGGAATCTATGATTGAAATCCATAAAGTTGACTAAACGACAAAAAACAGAAAAAAAATCTTTAAGAGAGAAAGAGAGGGAGGCTCATATCCAGGGCTTCCAATGCAATGCACTTGTACATAATGGTATAACATTATGCTCACATTATGTTCAAGAACATTCTCACAGGTGATAAACAACTTCTCTCTCCTCTCTGTTCCTTCTCTCTCTAATTGTCCTGTCTCTGTTTCTTCATTCACTGTTTGTCTTACCTTTTTTCCACCTCTTTTCTCATGTCCTCTCTCTCCCTCATCTCTATAACTCCTCTCTCTGTGCTCTCTGCATCATTGTCTGTTTCACCTCTGTCTGTAAAATGAAGTTAAAATGGAGAAACTACAACTTAGCACACCACATCCTGTCAAGTAGCAGATTACATTATAAGGCTTATAGGTTAACCCTTTCAGACAAACCATTAAAATAATTATTTAGCATGCATTCAATGTTTAGGTATCCAGTCTGAATGCTATAGCCTATCTACACCTTTAAGATAATTGACTTAATACGGTCTCTGTGCCAGTACCATTTCGGGAAGGGCAAGTAGGATTCTCTCGTTAACTAGCCCAGTTATTTCTCTAAGGACTTTATTATGTCTGGGATTTGAAGCAATGTAGCATCATCCACAATTAGTTGTGAAGACATTATACTCTCGATTGTGCTTTATTGGTGAGCTAATTATGATAAATTAAACTCTATTTCAGGCTACACCACAAACGGAGTTGGTTAATATTGATATAACTTTAACTAGCTGACTTGCAAAGGGAGCTTGTTGTCACTAACTTTCAGTGGCAATTACATCCAGTTATTTATCTGACAATATTTCCTGAATTTTACTTGTAATATGGGCTTAAGGGAAAAGGTAGAGGCGACTTGCAACTTTGTGTCTGAAAGGGGTAACCCAATCAACACCACGGCTTGTTGAGTCAGTGGCATGAATCTAACGTGCGTGAACTAAATTAACCTAAAAAACATGAAGTTTAGTACTGTTTTCCGAGCTCACTCACTTAAGGCTTACAGTCGAGAAGGGTTGCTGTCTTGACGGCTATGGAAAGCCATTTTAGTCAATATTAAATAAATAAATATGGCTATGAAATAAGTCATGAAATAAATAAATGACACAATAAATATATAAATATTTGAATGTAATAATATAAACGCAATCCAATAAAATAAATAAATTGTTTTTATTTCATAATGATGTTTTTCAAAGGAAATCTTTTATTAATTTCAGGGGATTTTATTTCATAATCCCACATTTATTTATTTCAAGGTACTCTTATTTCATAATGAAACATTTCACAATATCCATTTGTTATATTAAAATGAATGGGGCGTGGTTATCTCACAGATTCAAACACACAGCACCCGCCGTATGTTTGACAATTGAAATACTCGGGCGGATAAGTGATCTTGAAAATATAGACATACATTTCGAAGTTTTAAATATTTTGAGAGCGATTGAGCTCCGTGTTCGTGTGGAAGATGTCATAAGCTAATGAAGATATGCTTGCTAAATATGTGTTTTCTGGTCTATCAACCCGAGAAATCGCGGATCTGTTTGGTGTGTTACCCAGCACAATTCAGAGGAGATCTCTAAACCGTGCTTTGTAACACACCAAACAGATCCGCGATTTGTCAGGTTGATAGATCGATCTCCTCCGAATCATGCTTGGTGACATACCAAACTGATCTGCGATTTCTCAGGTTAAAAGACCAGACAACACAAAGGTAGCAAGCATATATCACTTGCAATTTCGATAAGCAGACGTCCCGCACCTGTGCTTGAAGGTTCTATGACATCTTCCACAAAAAAACAGTACTTAATCGGTCTCAAACTAATTAAAACTTTTAATTACTTATCCGCCCGAGTTTTTCAATAACGTCTTCAATACGGGGCTGTTGATTTGGTTTGAATCTGTGAGATAACCACGCCCCATTCATTTGAATATAACAAATGGATATTATGAAATGTGCCATTATGAAATAAGAGTGCCTTGAAATAAATAAAAGTGAAATTATGAAATAAAAGTCCCCTGAAATAAATAAAAGGTTTCCTTTGAAAAACACCGTTATGAAATAAAAAACTATTTATATATTTTATTTATTATATTATTATATTTAAATGTTTATATATTTATTGTATCATTTATTTATTTCAGGACTTATTTCATAGCCATATTTATTTATTTAATATTGACAAAAATGGCTTTCCATAGACGGCGCTTAAAGAACTGGCGGATATCCATTTTTAAAATCCATTTATTACATGAGACGCGATAGTGTAGGCTGGGGCGGGGCGCTGTGTCATGACGACATCTTCTCATTCTACCGTAATGCAGCGCAATATGGATATACTTCGTTTAAGGTTTAACAACCTATGAAACTAATAATGAACAATATGAAACTAAAAACAATATGAAACTAAAATGGCATACGCTTGGTTTAGAATGGCTTAGGAAAAATAGGCTATTTAGTGGCTAAACGCAATTTAGAGGTGGATAAACGCACTTTGGAGGTGGGTAAACGCTTTTTCCGAATTTTGGGCGGTGCGTAAACGCATGGATGTATTAATAACAGGATGGAATGATCTCATTCATTTCAACGGAGAGAGCTTGAAGCCCAATTGAACAACTTTTTAAAATGATAGCCGAGCATACTGCACAGCCTCAGCTGAGCGTGATGACGTAGATGTGATGTGAGCAACGTCTCTGAAAGCGGTCGTTTTTATGTTAGACGCGCCTGAAGAATCTGCTCCCATTTGCATAGACAGCATTCCTGAATCTTGCTCATGTAGAGACTTGAGACCATAGTAGAAATAGAGAAAGAAATATTTTGTTCCGATGGGCTTCTCCCTTGACTGTATGCCTCCATGTCCCACCGATTGTCTTCGAGCATCTACTGGAATATACGGTCATTTCTCTACTGTGCGACAGGAAGTCACGTGGTTATGAGACAGGAACTAGCATACGTTTACAAAAACTGCTGATACGGGCCATAACGTGAGGTACAAGGACGGTATTGGAGCTTTTTATCCATAGTCCTGTTTCTTTAGAAATAAACAATGGAGAAATAGAGTCTTTAAACGCTTTCCGATTTCAATTTATTCGCTGTCAAAGTGACCCCTGAACTCATTGGAATGAATGGAATGCTAACGTGAGCTAATAGCCTGGTAGCATCTGAATCGCTACATTCAAGCCTCGACTTCCGGATGAAAAGCTACCGCCTTGCGTAAACGGCGTTTACGTGCGTTTAGCCACCACTACATCACTGATTAGCCCCATAACCACACAATGGTACAGGGCTTCACATGACTCAAACCAACCACAAACAGGAGTGAAATACTCACAATAACGCACACCATCTTCTCTGGCACCAGAGGTCATATAGCCATACTGATTACAAATTCTAAACAGGTGTAGATGTCATTTCCCAATATACTACTCATACACTATTCGTGCGTAATGACGATCTACACAGATTAGCCGGCTATATAACCCAGTGCCCAGAAGGTGGCATGCAAAACCCAACCCACAACACAAACTGAAACAACACACAGTAAAAATAATAAATACACTTATCCAGACCAACAGACCATCAGTTTACTGCCACAACAGCACTATTAAGTCCGAGCTGTTGTGACAGTGCCCTTGTGCAAGGCGTGTGTTCTTAAGTTGCTCCATGTACTTACTGTAAGTAGCCCCTTTATAAGAATTTTAGCTAAATTACAAAAATGTAAAAAAATCTATAGTCTCATCATTATTCATTTTACAAAAGGGTTCAGCAGTTTAACACATTTTTAGAAGCTAGAAATTGTTTATTATAATTATAACTAATAAGTACAAAGAAACTATGGTTTTTAGCATGCAATAAATACCCTGCATTTACCAGTTACATTGTCCTTTGTAAATACTAGTAATGCTCAGTGTAAATATCGCTGACTCTTTTTGTTCTACTCAGTTGTGTTGGCTTCACCTAGTTTATTTTAAATGTTTGCCCTTATTGTAAGTTGCTCTGGATGAACTCCCTTTACCTGATGATTTTGTCCTTATTAGCGACTTCCCAAAACGTGTGAACTCAACAAGTAACTGAAAAGTAACTGGAAAAGTAACTTTAACCAACACTGCTCTGGATATGGGCCTCTGCTAAATGACTAAAGTGTAAATATTCTGATATATTTTATAATACAATTTTCTATAAATTGGGTAATGATGGAATTAATTATGCCCTGTGCCTTGGAATATGTAAGGGAGTTACTCTGTATAACTGTGTTGCTTTATTACTGGAACCAAGCATTGAGTGACATCAGGACAGACAGGCAGGTGTAGCTACATACTGTATCACTATTCGTAAGAGTAGGGGTGTTAACCCCAGTGTACTGGACACATTTACATTCTGGCCCTCATACTATCATGGCAACCTAATCATCCCTATCTCTCAATTGGCTCATTCATTCCCCTCCTTCTCCCCAGGCTGTTCTCAGTCAACATGCCTGGTAAAATAAAGGTTAAACTAAAATAAAGGTTAATCTAAACTAAAAACGAATCTACACTTTGGTAGGTGTGGTTTAATACTCTCAGCAACTAATCAGCCCTACAGTATCTTCAAGACTACACCACCTGGTGGCACATATGTGTAAGTACATGTAGAAACTACATTTCTTAATTATGAATATCTTCACAAATTGTTTAACAGATCCAGTTAATGTAATCAATAATGTCTGGCCAACAACTAAAATGTCTGTTAAGAACTGGCCCCCCCTCTGTAAAATGTTGTTATTGTATATGTTTATAAATGATTCTGTATTTCCTTTGCATTCAACTTTCCTCTTTGACTCTAGATGGACTTGGTTCAGTGTGGAGCTTAGTTTACAACCTAATAACATTTCAGCGGGGCTAAAGTCCTGTTGTGGATTGAGTTGATGTTCTGTAGCTGAACAGAGACATTGGCCCCCTCTGAAATGTTCTTTATAATTTCTTTGAATGTCTGTAGGTTCCACCAGTCCATTTCAATAAATGATGTATTGTTGGCAGGCCAAAGAAAGCAGAATAAAGTAGATTTCAATGGGATAACCACACAGTGGAGTATCAGGTATACAGTATGACAGAACTGCTCTGGCCATTGAGGTTGAGGCGTCACCTGGGACAGTAAGGTCCCTCTCTCTTTCTGTCGTAATAAGCCAATGCATCAGATCACTGCATCACTTCTTGCAAATTACACCAGCTCTTCTTTGCAGTGCAACTTTTGTCTCTCACCAGTAGTGTTTGGGTACATGCTAACACTGGTCACAAGTTTAGCAAAAACCTGTTATAATGGATTGCCGGTCACATTTGTAAGAGCCGGTGCATTCTGGATTAGTCACACATTGTGGTTGAGTTCTCTTTAGTACTTCTTATAGCATGCTCAGATGCTCTCAGTCATTTCATTCTATCATTAGGCTATTGCGATAAATGGTAGAATGAGGAATGTTTACCCACACGCTCATTGGATCTCTGAAAAATAGCAGGACTGCACAGTAGAAACCCATGAGGTAATAACATGCTTACAGTACCAATATTTGATCCCTTCCAGTGTGATCTGTTGATGTGCCTGGCTTATACTGTATCTAACTTCTGTCCATCAGACAGATTTACAAAGAAATCCACAGTTTTGTGGACTTGTGTACTGCTCAAACATTTCTGTTCTTGGGCGCGGGAATGGTGCACTGCTTGAAGTTAGTTGGTGTTATGGACGAGTCCAATGAGATGCTAATACTCTGAGTGCATACCCTGTTATTCTGTCCTATCCCACGGTTGTCAACCTTTTAAAATTTGTACCTAGATTCTTTACAGAGAGCAAGACTACTACATAGTCATCATCTGGAACAGTATTTGATGCTACAAAAAGCAAGCATTTTCCTAAAAGCAAGCATATTGTAGATCATGGTCTATAGCTAATCTGGTACAATGCATCGCAGGGCCAGTTGTTGCTCTGCATCTCTTTTTCACCCTGTGATAATTTGCAAACCCTGCTACATCTGACAAATTCAGTCTGTGTAATGGGATTTGATTTTAGTTCTTTATTCATGCGTTGGCTGTTTTATGGCTCATAGGGAATCGTAGTGGAATTCCTTAAAAGCAACATGATTTGTGTCCTCCTTGAAAGCAGCAGTTATGCCGTTTAGCTCTGATTATGGCTCAATGAAGATGTTGGCTCCTTAAAAAAGGGTGTGTTGAAATATTTTTTATTTGAAAGCTAGAAAAATTACAGCAAAGGGGACAGAGGTTAATTAAGGATTTACAGTAGGCAGACATTTCAAAAAGATTCCCAGCCAATGAGAAAACAGTCATAGGGCTAATTTGAATTGATATCAAACCATCAGATTTGTGGGGATTTTTGCACGTGCCTACAGTAGCTGATCAATGTGGTCATCATCTTGAGCTGGTCAGGCTGGATTTCCCAGCAGGGTCTCCTTCTCCCACCTTCTGCATCCTCTCTTCCTGTCAAATAAAAAAAAATTAAACTACAGCCTAAACTGTTATAACTGATCAATGCACCATCCCACTAACATTTAATGCCTCACCCCCCCAGATGTTGACCATGTAAATCCTTCTGGCACATTTATTTTGTAAGAAGACACTAATTATCATTTTGTGATCTCCTTAGTCATTAAGTAGTGTACTGAAATAGCAGCAAAGCCTTTAATTTATTTAAACACACAATATAAAATGTACATGTTTTGTTGGAAATTGATACTGTACCTTCATTCAAAAGGGTGACATTGATCAGAAATGATATTCAGAACATGATTAATGATGAATGAGCTAAAGTTGTATTCCTTCGAACATCTGAATTTATGGCTGCTATAGTTAAAGCATGAAATGGATTTCAGAAAATATTGGATTTTACTATAGAAAGTAATTGGAATGGATTTATAATTCATGATTGCCAGGATTAAGACATACAATGCCCGGGAGTTTTGCTAAACTATTAGGGTAATCGTAGACAAATGAATTACTCTGGAAATTAATCGGAGTCCTTCCTATTCAAATGTTCGTGTCCCCGACGGCATGTTTGCCTAAAAAAGGTAACGGCACGCTGTTAAAATTAGAAGTTCCGGTCCGGCCCAAGTCAAGCACTGATTCTGTGTTCCAACCTTGAAATTCTAATCAAATGGACGGGTTTTTAAAGAGTATTCAATGTAGATTGACAACAGCCCCCCAAGAAAGTAAACTATTTAACAGTTTTAATAATAATATTTTTTTTTACAAATCGGTGTAGATAAAAGTGGATAATAGTGGTGTAGACCAGAAATGGAAGGGAATCGACTACTTATTTATTTTTGGATAATCTATGTAATAGAAATTCGTGGTGGCATGATGGATAATCATGTATTCAAGTAGGTTAAACAGATTGCCCACAATGTATGAAATAATAACTAATAAAAAATGTAATATATAGTAGTAGACATACTAAAGAAGACTCATGGGCCCCAGCCTTACTGGATATGAATATTAGGCCATTCAATGTTTCCCCTTATTCCGTATTTCCCAGATTATTCCAATCATACTCTTATCAACGAATCTTCAAAACGTAAACTTGCCTACCAACTAGTTTTATGCTAATCAGACCTGTTGATTATCACGGTCAAGTACAAACGCTGGATAGTTCCCGATACACTCCGTTCTGCTATTGGCCAAAGCAGCGACTGTACCATTTTGGGCGGATGATAGTGATAGCCTACTTGCTAATCTTACTGAGGGAAATGCATACAATAAAACACAAATACATAATGTTCTTAATATATATTAGATGAAGCAAAATAAGGACATCACATGAGAACATCGCAGTTATTAATCTTTGGAATATTTGTAGGGCCTAAGTTTTGGGCGCCCCTACTTTTAAGTACCTTGGTACGGTTTTGCAATTGCACTTCTAGCGTATTCGAACCACAAGATGTGAAACCTGCTCCATAGAAGAAGCTGTAGACCAATGCCGGTTGTAATTGGTCTTTTTGTTCTATTTAAAGAAAAGGAAACAGAACATTTCGGCTTAATTATATTTTTGCCAACGGAGAGGAGGATGGTGGCCGAATAGTCACAACTTTGGACTCGCGTCTTTTCCTAGGCACGCGCGCTGATCCGGTTGGTGAGTGCTGGTGATGGAGAATGAAATGATACAACGTTATTATATTGTTGCACATCATAACCACCTGTTCATGATGTGTGCATAGTTGTAGTATATAATGTGACACTGTCATTCGTTTTTTTGGTAGGCAAAGTACAATCTAGGCTAATAAATAGTGCGTCAAAAACGAGCTATAGTTTGGCTTTACATTGAAATTGTTGCTCTGAAAATAGCTCTGGCATAAGAGAATCAAGTATCTTAACTACAACGGAGAAAACATTCGCGATAACCGGACCGCTACCAATGTTTCACACAGATATTAGGCCAAAGCATAACCACCTATGGCAGGCTAGCTATGTATAATGGCAATAGAACAGTAGAAAATAATTTATACGTTTGGGTTGGCTAGGTTTACTGTTTGGAAACATTCTCTTTATTGATTTGCGGAAGCGTACAGACCGGTCATATCTAGTTTACCACTCAGATAGCGTTCTTCTTAAGGGCTGATAATGCAATGCTTTTAGCTCTCTTCCAATGTATTATTGCTTCAAAAACCTCGGGACAAGGGCGGCCTCGGGATACTGCACTATGCCAAACGGACAATTCAAATGCTATACTGCTGAGTTGTTGATGTACATCAACTGAATAATCATACATATTTCGAGACAGTCTTTTTTTGAAAAGCTTGATCACTCAGCCCTTTTTTTCTGTTGAGAAAAACATTGTGACACCTGCCTTCATGGGGTCCAATGATTTCTTTTTTCCCCACCTGGGCCCCATATTATCATAGTCAAGCTCACATTAGATGCTTATTATTTATTTATCTTTTTGTCTATTGCATCTACATAGGGGACACAAATTACAATCTGGAGAGAACGCAGGACAAGATAAGCCTGGGGCACAATGATAACTTGCGTCAACATTCAGCAGGTCAGTTTCACATACAGCTCTAACAGAACGCCCAAACAATGTTTATAAAATAAGAATGCAAAGGAAACAGAGAGGACTATACTGTAGGTTCATGTACCAAACCCCCTAAAAACTGGGAAACACCTGCCTGACAAGGACCCATTGGTTGCTGACAAAGCAAGTTGGATCAAGAATATCATATGAGAGGGCGTCAGATGGCTCAGGAGTTAGGGAGTTAGACTTGTAGGTGGTAGGTTGTCTGTTCGATTCCCGACTGTGCCAAATGTAGTTGTGTCCTTGAGCAAGGCACTTTAGGCTAAGTTGCTACAGGGGGATGTCCCTGTGTTCACTGTGAGTCACTCTGGATAAGAGTCTGTTAAATTACTAAAATGTCAAATGCCTTACAAGCGTGTGCTGGCCTGTACAAGGCTGTAAATGGGCAATTACCAGACAGCAGGGTGAAGTGAAGGTCTGACAAAATATCAAAACCCCTCTGATGAAGCCTGCTCTGTCTGAAGACCCTGGATTGGAATGAGTCCAGACAGCAATTAATTGGACAGTGTTTGTGTGTGTGCTTCTCTGAGTGTGTTAATCTGGGGCTCGTATCGGGTGTACATACACTGATTCTTCATCCTTTCTTCCATACACCAGAGAGATTTTAGGACGGTGACCCGGGAGATCTTCATCCCAGCATCTGTGCTAGTCTACTGTTGGTCTGGAGGCCTGTCAGACATCCTCAGCGCTCTTCTCTCTTCTCTCCTCTCTCACACATGTCTAAAGTTCTGGACATTGTGCTTTGTCAACACTAAGGCCACCTGATAGTGTCCATCTAAGTGCTTTCAGACCTGACCTTTTTCCTGTAGTCCATGAAGTGAATGTGACTAACAATGGCACTCCTCTTCAGGCATTGTTCAGTATTTTCAATGAGCATTGTTGCTATGCACAGGAGGCTATTCGGTGTATTGACATAGTGGTTATATATCAGTAAGTGTGAACACTGGCTTTGGCACTTCCTTATTGACCGCTAACATTCACTAACTCTTACTCAGGAACCACTCCAGGCTCAAGAAACATCAGATCGAGCTTAAGGAATATTTTGTATTCTGCGGTTCTCAGGGTCCTTGTAATCAGTGTAATCACTTAAAAACATCGCCCCTGTCCTTCTCCACTGTGTCATCAGCCTTCTGCCTGTCTGGCCATCTTAGAAGTTGGAAGTGCTTATTTCATGAACAGACTTGTAAGTGTGTTGATTTTCTCTATCTCTCTTTCTCTTATGAATGACTCTGGCTGTGTGGTTATGTACAGTCTCAGGTGGGTGGTCCTGGAGAGTTTTCTAGAATAGAGACAAGCCAGTAGAAGACAGAAGACAGAGAGAATCTTGGCTGTACCATTCCACGTCTGTCTCTCTCTCTCTCTCTCTCTAAAGGATCTCATTGTGGTGGAGGTTGGATGGTTGTGTGAAAACATACTGATCTTTCCATTACTCTTGCAGCTGCTGACACACCAGCAACCAAGTGCTGCTCTATAATGTGATGGATGTTGATGGAGGGAGGCTAATGCCCACATTGTGTGATTTCCCTGTTGTTTACTTCCGCCTGCCGGGATGATTGTGTGTCTCTTGGTTCAGTGTGTACGTGTCGGGAAAGATTGCAAGGGAGCTGTCAGTATCTTTCCATCCAAATGACCCCAGTGCCTCATCTCTTGTCTGACTTGCGGGCATGAGCTGGTTATAAGGATCAATGGCTGTTGCATGGAAGAGGATATGTAGGCCTATGTGAAGTGATGCATGGGTGGATGGACAGGTCTAGTGATGTCCTTGTAACAAGATTATATGTTGTTTGTCAGATGTCACTATGCAGTTCAAAACAGTCCAGTTCATAATATAGTTTAAGTTGACGTGAGGTCTGCTTGGTTGCTAGACCACTGGTGTCTGATTGTGGGTACATAACTGAATTATTGCTAGTCTTTCATTACTCCTGTGTATTGATGAGGCCATTGACCTACAAGAATGGCAGTCCAGTCAGTGATTGGCTAAACTGAAGGTCATTGACCTATACGGTGACCTATAGCAGGGTGGCTATTCAGAAGGGACATTTTAATTTCCTTGCTTGTAAACGTGTCAGTCAAGTTTGTCCTAGAGGACCTGAGTAACAGAGATAAACACACACCAGATCTACACTCACCGGCCTCTTCAATAGATACACCTTGCTAGTACCAGGTTGGACTCCCTTTTTCCCTTCAGAACGGCATAGCTTCAACAAGGTGCTGAAAGCATTCCTCAGAGATTTTGGTTCATATTGACATTATTGCATCATGCAGCTGCTGCAGTTTTGTCCGCTGCACATCCATGATGGGAATCTCCTTATCCACCACATCCCGAAGGTGCACGATTGAATTGAGAGTGCCAATAAAATATCCCCCACGCCATTACAACACCACCAGCCTGAACCATTGATACAAGTCAGGATGGATCCATGCTTTTATGTTGTTTACGCCAAGTTCTGACCACTAACATCTGAATGATGCAGCAGAAATTGTGAAACCTCAGACCAGGCAATGTTTTTCCCAATTGTCCATTGTACAATTGTGGTGGACCTTTTGAACTGTAGCCTCAGTTTTCTGTTTTTATTTGACTGGAGTTGCACACAGTGTGGTCTTCTGCTGCTGTAGCCCATCTGCTTCAAGGTTTGACATAGGGCTGGGCGGTATGACCAAAGATGTATATCACGGTATTTGTCAAAATGCTACGGGTTTCACGGTATTTGACAGTATTTCTTTTTTCATGCATAATCAAGTGTTCCCAGCATTTCATACAGTTTGAGAAAGGAATTATTGCAGTAGATTGACTTAGAATGGTCTATTTTACTGTCATGATGAGTGCATATTGTAGAATAATTCCACACTACTAGCCTAGTGTATTTTAGCTAATATACTTCGTGTGATATGCACATTTTTACAAACGGTTCAGAGGCGCACTATATAGAAAGTTTTTTTACACCATAACTGCAGTCATTATTTTTGTTCTGTACTGTTTTAGACCAGCTTTTCCTAAAGTGGGATACAAAATAAATTGTATTCTATATATTATATCCTATGGAATGGCACATATTTTATATTCTCTTCAGAGTGTCTCTCTTAACTCATCAGATCCAAATTTAAAATATACAGCAGAGAGACCTAGAAAGGATATATACTTTTTAGACATTGTCCTTTATAAAAATGTTGATATTTTGGAAACTATACCATCTAACTCAAGTCACAGCAGACAGTAATAATCATAGACACCTCATACAGAATATACAAGTTGGCCAAATCCTTAGACTTACAACGTAAATGCAGTTAAGAATGCTAAAGTGTTTTATTATCCGAAAACCGGGAATGAATGCAATATTCATAATTTTATTAATTGTAGCATGGTGTTCACCTGCTCATTATATTATTCTTGCGATGAAAGAGTTTCTATATGCACAGCAGACTTCGTTTTGACTGTAAAATATACATGTAGCTGTTTTAGAGACTGTAAAATATACATGTAGCTGTTTTAGAGACAATCATTTAAACTACTGTCACTTCATAGACGGGTGTAAATTGAATTAGTATAGAGACCATCGGAATTCGAACAGTACTAACAAACTATCAGTTGTATGCTTTCACTGAAGACAGAAAGCACAACTTCAGTATCCACTTTCCACTTGAAATTCTATTGTTTTAAACTTTAGAGACAAAATTTTCTTTATATGCCAGTTTCTGCTGACAAGAAAGATGAATGTTGACCATGATTTCGGCTTGTTCCGGGGCGTTCCTCCTGCCGTATTCTACAGTACACTCGCGTTATGTCCGGGGCGTTCCTCCTGACTATTCTATAGTAGCTACTGTAGATGGCACCCAGATTGACATAAAAGCCCACCCAAATAGTACAGTAGGCTATATGAATCAAACAGCATTCCAGGTTGGAATACAATGTATTCAGCAGTGTCACAAGGCAAAGCGTTCCGGACATTGTCTATTCAAATACACTGGTATGGCGGTATATAAGAAATTAATATCATGACGAAAATAAATACTGGTATTCGGTGTGAACCGGTATACTGCCCAGCACTAGTTTGACATGTTGTGTGATCAGAAATGCTCTTCTAGATACCTTGGTTGTAACAAGTGGTTATTTGAGTCACTGCTGTCTTTCTATCAGCTTGAACCAGTCTGGCCATTTTGCTTTGACCTCTGCCATCAACAAGGCATTTTCCCGCAGATAACTATTTTCTCTTTTTCTGTACATTCTCTGTAAACCCTTAAGATGATTGTGCAGGAAAATCAGAGTAGATCAGCACTTTTTTAAATACTCAAACCAGCCTGTCTGTCACCAACAACCATGCTACGTTGAAAGTCAAATCAACTTTCTTCCACATTCTGATGCTTGGTTTGATCCTATCAACTATGTCTACATGTCTAAATGCATTGACCTGCTGCCATATGATTGGCTGATTAGATATTTGCAGTAATGTGCAGTTGAACAGGTGTATCTAATGAAGTCCCGTGTGTGTTAATACATTAATACTTGGTTTGAGAGAGATACATATATACTGTTGAAGAAAAGGAGAGAAAATAAGAAAAGGTGTGTGTGTGCGCGCGCTTGTGCACTTTACTCCCTAGCATCAGCAGTTTCTGATGAGCTCAAACAGCAGCTGGAAAATTCCTCCTTTATTGACATTACACATTCAATTTCTCACTGAACTAACAAACTAAATATAAAATGAACATCTGGTGTGTGTCCTTATGTGCAATGTATACCCCAAAATAGACAGAGTCATGAATGGTACATGAAATGGAAAGCCTTCCTTGGGTGATTGAGTATAATACCAAGCATTGGTATATTTGTAAGTTCACCTAGAATGTTTTAAGAACTCATGTGAGTTGCATGCTTTAAAATGAC
>JACXGM010027563.1:0-14435 GCA_016801145.1 Umbra pygmaea | reverse complement strand
ATCTGCTACTTTGAAGAACTGTGGGTTAAGGTAAATATCACTTCAACCTGTAATCAGCAATCATTGGATTTATTCATTCTACTTATTAACCAGGTTAGGTTTACAAACTAATGTTCTGTCATGGTCTATGGACCCCCTGAAGTAGCCGAGGACACCCCTTGGCCACCCCATGTATAAAACTCTAGTTCCGCCACTGACCATACGGGACTGAAACCTGCAGGATTATGATATTCCTGCAAAATATTGCATTGCTTGCAGGACCATAAACTTTACTGTACTTTGTCATATTGACATTTTATTCATGCAATCTTACTATACAGTATGGTGCAATCGAATAACACTACATTCTAAAAACTATAGTATTTAGGTGAGTATTTGCTTTCGATTTTCTAAGAGAATTTGACACACATTTTGTTTAGACACATTATATTTAAATGGCCATTCATCTATACGCTGCACTATGTAACTTTTTTTAAACTACAAAAAACGTGTTTTCGGAATAGTACATTGTAGAAACTAGCCTATTGGACGCAGGGTTGAAAAAAGTCTACTTAGCAGGGCGCATTATCCTGCAGAAAGAGGCCAATGCCATCAGGGAATACCTTTTCTAAGAAAGGGTCTACATGGTCTGCAACAATGTGTATGGTGGGTGATACGTGTCAATGTAACATATACTTGAATGGCAGAACCCAAGGTTTCCCAGCAGAACATTCCCAAAGCATCACACTGCCTACGCCTGCTTGCCTTCTTCCCATAGTGCATCCTGGTGCCGTGTGCTCCCCAGGTAAGTGCACAAGCACTCTGCCATCCACATGCTGTTAAAAGAAAATGTGATTAATAAGACCAGGCTACCTTTTTTCATTGCTCCATGGGCTAGACTGCGATACATTGTGTGTTCTGACACCATTTTATTATATTCTTTTTGTGAATTTTCCCCATTTTTCTTCCCTTCCAATTCCCTCTAATCCTGTTTTGTCAGCAGCTCTGCAACTCCTTGGTCAGATCTGTGGGATGGCGACGGGAGTGCACATGGTTCATCCAACCACATGTCGCCCAGCCGCCGATTCTTTTCACACTGTGAATACAGCACGGAAGCCTTGAGTCGTATCATGCATGGGATGATTACATTCACCAACTATACTTCCGCGACACACAGGTGCCCGATCTGGACACAAGGAGTTGCTGGAGCAATGCAGCGACTTAGCCCACTACGCCATGCGGACCCCGCCCCATTTTGACTGAACCACCATTAACTATTTCAGCAATTTGCGCTACAATAGCTTGTCTGTTGGATCTAATCACACGGGCCGGCCTTCGCTCCCCACGTGCATCAATGAGCCGTGGCCACCATGACCCTGTCGTCGGTTCAATGCTTCTCCTTCCTCTGACCACTTTTGATAGGTACTGACCACTGCAGGAACATCACACAAGAGCTGCAGTTTTGGAGATGCTCTCACACAGTTGTCTAGCTATCTATCACAGTTTGGCCCTTGTCAAAGTCGCAAATCCTTATGCTTGCCCATTCGTCCTGCTTCCAGCACATCAACTTTGAGGACAAAATCTTAATTTGCTGCCCAATATATCCCACCCACTGACAAGTGCCACAATGATAAGTGGTCATAACATTATGGCTAAACAATATTTGTAAAGAATAATCTACATATCACAACATCATGAATATACATTGAGGGAAAAATTATTTGATGCCCTGCTGATTTTCTATATTTTCCTACAACAAAGAAATGATCAGTCTATACTTTTAATAGTAGGTTTATTTGAACAGTGAAAGACAGAATAACAACAAAAAAATCCAGAAAAAGTGATTAATTGATTTGCATTACAATGAGTGAAATTAGTATTTGATCCTCTCTCAATCAGCAAGATATCTGGCTCCCAGGTGACTCTTCTTCAGGTAACGAGCTGAGATTAGGAGCTTTCCCTTATGGCTGAAATATGCTACAAGACCATCGCCTAGCAGCTTGGTGAGAAGATGACAACAGTTTGTGCCATTATTTGCAAATGGAAGAAACACAAAATAACTGTCAATCTCCCTCGGTCTGGGGCTCCATGCAAGATCTCACCGCGTGGAGTTGCAGTGATAATGAGAATGGTGAGGAATCAGCCCAGAACTACATGGGGGCAGCTGGGACCATAGACACAAAGAAAACAAATGGTAACACACTACAAAGCAAAGGACTGAAATCCTGCAGTTCCCGAAATGTCCCCCTGCTCAAGAAAGCACATGTACAGGCCCATCTGAAGATTCCCAATGAACATCTGAATGATACAGAGGAGAACTGGGTGAAAGTGTTGTAGTCAGATGAGACCAATATCGAGCCCTTTGGCATAAAGTGAACTCACCTTAATTGGAGGAGGAGGAATGATGCCTATGACCTCAAGAACACCATTCCCACCGTCAAACACGGAGGTGGAAACATTATCCTTTGGTGTTGTTTTTCTGCTAAGGGGATAGGACAACTTCCCTGAATCAAAGGGACGATGGACAGGGCCATGTACCATCAAATTCTGGGGGAAAACCTCCTTCCCTCAGCCAGCGCATTGAAAATGGGTTGTGGATGGATATTCCAGCATGACAATGACCCAAAACACACGGCCAAGGTAACAAAGGAGTGGCTTACGAAGAAGAACATTAAGAAGCACACTTGTTCGTGGCAGAGGTCAGAGGAGAATGGCCAGACTGGTTTGAGATGATAGAAAGGCAACAGTAACTCAAATAACCACTTATTATAACCAAGGTATGCAGAAGAGCAACTCTGAATGCACAACATGTTGAACTTTGCAGCAGATGGGCTATAGTCAGGATCGGACTGTTTATCGGGAGAAACTTGGGATTTCCCGAATGGCCAGTCAAAATAACTGCCGCCTTTGCCTCAGCACCAAGTAAAAAAACTGTGCACTTCTCCTACATGGCCGGTAGCCTACTCATAGACATACAAAATAATGGCTGTATCTTCCGAAAATGTGCATAGTCAGGCTGGATATGCCCCAAGTCATTACATAATCTCAAACTGGTTTCTTGACCATAACAATGAGTTCACTGTACTCAAATGGCCTCCACAGTCACCAGATCTCAAATCCAATTGAGCACATTTGGGATATGGTGGAATAGGTGATTCACATCATGGATGTGTAGCCGACAATTTTGCAGCAACTGTGTGATGCAGTAATGTCAATATTAAAATCTCTGAGGAATATTTACAGCACCTTGTTGAATCAACAGCATGAAGATTTAAGGCAGTTCTGAAGGCAAAAGTGTGTCCAACACTACTAGCAATTTGTACCTAATGAAGTGGCTGGTGAGTGTTTAGTCCTGTGGGACATTTTGTAAGGGGTATCAAAATGAAGACATAACTGGACATCACTTATCCAATCACACTCTGCTCAGATGAGAAGATTGGGTGGATTGGAAGAACGAACAGGTACAATTTTGTTAAGCATTCTAAGGCCTGAAGGATATTGTGAGAGGTCACTCTTGTTAACGTCTCACCCCGGTCCGGGGAAACGACAGAGTGACCATGGAGGGGCAAAACCAAGACCAGATCCCTGGACAGCGGCACCCCAACAAGAATGAAGGCAGCTCAGCGCCGCGCCACCACACCTGCTTCCCTGAAGTGCTCATCAAGACTGCTAAAAAGGAAGCCGAATAGAACCGGTGTGATCTCTCTCGTAACTGATGTGTGAGGGGTGTTTGTTTTTCTGATCCTGTACTTTACAGATGAATCCGAGTGAGGGAAGACCACCCGTACTGCGGACAGGTGTGGTTTTGAGTGATGTGCCACTGAAGCAGCCGAATAACTTCAAATTAAGCTGCGTGTGCCTCTATTTACAGGCCAATGTTTTGTTTACGTTGTTCAAGTGTGCATTAAAACGCCCTCTGGTCTTTTCATTTGCTCCTTGTCTCTGCCTCCTTGCTTGCCCTACTGACAACATATAATTCAATGTTTGGATTTAAATATTTGGACCATTGGCAGTAAGGCTTTTATCAATGCATTGAAAACCTTTTCCATCCTGCTTTGAAAGTATCGGTGTCTGTATAAACTTTATCTCTAATTGTCAAAAAAATGTACTGGCCTTCCAAGCTTCTTGGTTTTGTTTAAGAAATTCTTGTCCTGAGAGTTTCAAAACACAAGGGCTCTAGAACAGCAGTCAGTCTGGCATACCAAAGTTGTGACATCATCCGGTACCACTTCCATCCCTCAAGAGGCGCCATGGCGACCAACCACAGTGAAAAAGGCCTTTGTCTCTCTTTGATTATCTAAAGTCTGAGGGTTAAACATAGCAGCAGGCCTTGCCTTTAGTTTTTCACCTAAGCGTCAGTGAAATACCTACAGTAGAAGGGTCGCTATGTATAGTCAATAGGAGAAAAATAACTTCTTAATCTCAGCGTTACCCCTCACATGACGTTGATTTTGTTTGCTCCAGAAAGACTACACAGACTACACAGACTTCTAATACTGTCTTTATTCAGGGGCCTGGCAAGCTTTAAAGACACCAGCCTGTTATTCTGAATGGTAAGTGGACAGATTGACAGGTGGAAAGCACACAGGCACAGGCATTGTTGGAGCATTACATTATGTTGCCACTTCCATTGTAAATTCCAGATGGACATTCTCTGATATATCGTTGAGTGCTGGTGACATTAAGTGCCTTACTCAAAAGTGTTTATAGATCAAGGTTGCTGAAGCAGATCCCACTGAGTGTTTTGTTGCATAATAATTATGCAAAAACGATTGGCTATTTTGATGTTAGGTACATGCCTTTTTTAGTCGAATGTAGTGAATGGATATATCAATGCAGCTCAACCAAACGTAATGTGTTTGAAGATACTCTAGGTTGGGATGACTCTAATCAAACCCAGTTGACAGGGCCAACAAATATAATATATTATACATAAATATACTGTATATATTCTGAAATGTAATGGAGTTGCTTTGGTACTTCTAAGAAATATATTTCAGCAGCTGTATAGGACATTTTTTATTTTCCTTTCAGACCCTGTCTGTTCTTTATGTTACATTACCTCGTATTCATTTAACCTCCATCACTGTTAAGAGATATGGACTTCCTGCCAACTTCGATATTAAAAATCATTAAAGCTTGCATTGATTTCAACCAATGATGTGAATAGGATAGACTGTCGGGTTCTGTCTGCCACCCACTTCTTTCGACCAGACTATTGTGCCTTCTGGGTCCATGATACAGCAGGATGACCAATAGAAAGTTCCAGTCTTCATTTCACAATAGGCCAGCTGGTGTTAGGTGGTGTCAGCTGGGGACAGGCTAAAAGAGAGAGAAACAGACTGACTAACAGACTGACATGGAAATAGAGTGATGTTTAATATGGGTTGTTTGGCAGTGAGTGAGTGATAAAGTGGGAGCTGGGGATATGCTTTGATTACAGTGAGGACAGATAATTTTCAAATGAGTCAACAGCACTAAGACATATTGTAGCAAGATGCGTGTGATGGCCAAAAATTCACCTCAAATAACGTTTTCCTAAAACCTGGACGCCAACCACTTCACTATTGAACAATAGCTGTTTCTCAAGATGGGATTTTAAGTTATGTATTCATTTGTTTTGTAACCAGGGGGGCCCCCATTGTCCCCATTTTAAACATAATTTTTTATACCCATGTCTCTTTTTTATAATGTAGCTGTACAGAACGTGTTATGACACCTATCTTAAGTCCATAACGTTAACGCACGTTAATGTGATATCCATGAATTCCATAACATTGTCCTCCTCGCCTCATTCCTCTGTCAACACCTGCTGCCCTGATATTGGCCACACAACCACAGGCAATCCAGGCATCAAAGCAAGTTTATATAAAATACACTGACTTCATCGTTCCTCTAGCCGCGGTGAAGGGACTTGTCCAAACAGTTCTGATATCAGCCTTATCGGTAATACTGAAATGTTCTGAGAGTGCTCGCTCCAGAAAGGGGAATGTGGAACCAGATATCACACCTACTGTAAAGAACCGAATTGGTCTGCACACACACATACACAAACGCAGGAAAAAACAGTACGCAAACATGCACACGCACACAAACACAGATGAAACACACATGCACTTACTGGGTTCCATACATTAAGTAAGTACACTCCTCTTCACGCTGACAAGGAAGGTTATACACTCGACCGGCAACACAATTTCATATTCACCACATTTGCATAGCGCCAGCCACTGTTTTAGAAATGAGGCTGGAGGGCAGTGTGAGCTATTGAAGGTATAGGCCATGCAGAGAATAGCTGATAACTCTGATCACAGACATGCTTTGTGGTGAGTGTGGATAGTGTATTTGTGAGAGACATTGTGTGTGAGTGAGAGAAATGCAAAGTGTGTACTTGAGCTCAGACAGGTGGGCGTCATTATGTAACCAAGGATTTGTTAGCCATCTCGCCTTTTGAGCGGTGACCTGAGAGTTCAGTGATACAATTCTCGCTCTCACTTTCGAGTATAATTGACGTAATTATAAAGACGTCTTTCCATATTCATTCAACCAGGACGATTTCTTTTCAACTACTTTGTTAATTAGACTAACCATTTACAGTAAAGGACCAGTAACCGAAATGTTGCTTGATCGGATCTTGCTGCTCTAAAGTTGAATGTCCTTGAGCAAGGCATTTAGCCCTAATTACACCATCAATAATTGGCTGATCCACTGCCTGTGACCCCATTCTTCAAAGGATGGGATGTTGGATAAGCAAAATATACAAACACATTTTCCAATTCACACATCGATAATACACATTGTAAATGTGTGAAAAATAATATTTATACATAGAAACACATTGTAATGTCTGTTTAAAATTCATATGACGTGTCTGTCTTGTCCTCTCTGAACTGTCCTACTGTTTGTGATATGTGATGTTCCACTTTGTGTAACTACCAAGTAACTCATCAGTAAACAAACAACAGAAACACGACAGCATTGAAGATGGCCTGACTGGTTGCGATATTGCGACGCCCGGAGAATGGTAAAAGAAAACATCATTGTACTCGAACCGAAAAAATCTAACTGTACATCCTAATGAACACGACCCAGGACTTCATACTAACACCTCCGTCAGAAGACGCGCTGTAGTGTAGATTAGTCACACTTCTGATTTTATCACCCACTCAACCAAAGGTGGGGTTGCTGTTGTCTGAGAGGATTCAGCATAAAGCAACAAATTTAAGAAAAGCAGGTGGGTCACTTCCATATTGTTGAAGGTGTGTGAAAAGTAAAGAAAAAACAGGACATAGACACCACTTGAAAACAATAAGGCATATAGGCCAATAGAGTGGAAGGGGGATGTTGGAGCGAGAGGGAGGGGAAGAGGGGGAGAGAGACCATGAGATAATTTGAATTGGGTGCTGCTGCAGTAGCCTGTAGGTTTCCATTGCTGTAGGTTTGTTGGCCTTGTTTCTTCATTAAATTCACACTGCCACGCTAAGTCCTTAATGGAACCACACGCCCAACACATAATCTGTGCCTGAGACACTGTGGCCTGCTGTTGAAATTTGGGATGCCAGGCAGTGCTAGCGAACCGTTAGGGAAAAAGACAGTGTAACGGTGTGCCAGGAGTCAGATGCAGTGGTTTGGCATTCTGACAAACACCACACAGGATTAACAACCATAATAAACATGCAGAGTACCCTGTTTTAAACACCCAAGAGTATGAAGGCCTATTTGGCAAATTTCTTAGAAAGAGAAAAAACACAAGCAAGCAACTGGCAGTCAGACCAATATCCCATAATTCCCCCCAGTCCATTAGTAATTAAATATATGGTTGTTGATGAACCAATGCAGGACAGGTGTATCAATTGTCCTGATGATGGGGGTTAAATTTATGGGACGGTGAGGTCATTAGACAGGTTACGCCGACTGTCGGATCCTGGATGTGACAGTAGGGTGAGCTCCAGGACTTGGAGTGATGGCAGTAACCCCCCTGACAAGGAGCTCTGCCAGAGAGGTGCCTCCTACCAGGGGACGACCTTGACGGAGTGGCACTGGACGATACGGTTGTCATAGGTGAAACTCACGCAGGAGGTTGGGTTCTATCACGGCCTGGGCCGGTACCCAGCACTGCTCCTCCAGGCTGTACCCCTCCCAATCCACAAGGTACTGGAGACCGTACCACCACCACCATCTGAATCCAGGATGATGCATACTGCATAGGCCTGGCCGCCCTCGATCTCCAATGGTGGAGGGGCGTCTCCAGCACCCCAGCATCATGAAGAGGGCCGGCCACCAACGGCCTGAGGAGAGACACATGAAAAACAGAGTGAATATACATGCTAGTGGGCAGTTGTAATTTGTATGACACCTCATTGACTCTCCTCAGGACTTTATAGGGCTCTATATACCGCAGATCCAGCTTCCGGCAGGGCAGGAGGAGGGGCAGGTTCTGGGTCGAGAGCCAGACCCAATCCCCAGGGTAATAGAGGGGCATGGCCCTAGTGGCAACGGTCCGCCTGGGCCTTATGGCCGCGCACTGCACACTGACGGCGTACATCGGCAGCGTTCCATGTTTCCTCAACGCACCGGAACTAGGATAGGACTGTGCAATTCTCGAATTTTGATCACAATTTCAATTTCAGCTCCTGATGATCACAAAAACAATCTATAAAAAAAGATTATTTTGTACATTGCATTTTGTAAAAAGTGTTATTTTTGCCTTGTGTTCAAATGACAAACACAAGCGCACTTTTGTCCCTCCCGAAAGCTAAACTCACTTAGTCGTTTATTAAAGACGCATTATACAGTGTATCTCCATATCCATCAAGCGTGGAGGCCCAAAAAAATAACACATGCCATTGTATACTTTTTAGCCAATGATGTGTGCCCCATTAGCACAGTTGAGAACAACAACTCTAGAATGTTGTTTCATACTTTGGACAAGCGTTATGATTTGCCATCTCGCCACCATTTTACCAGAGTTGCTCTGCGTCCGTTATATGAGAAGCAAAAATGATTGACAACCAATTTCACATGCTGTTGTGCAGATGGAACAGACAACAAGGGGAAGTTATAGGCAATTAGCAAGACACCCCCATTATAGGAGTGGTTCTGCAGGTGGTGACCACAGACCACTTCTCAGTTCCTATGCTTCCTGGCTGATGTTTTGGTCACTTTTGAATGCTGGCGATTCTTTCACTCTAGTGGTAGCATGAGACGGAGTCTACTTTGTTTGTGAAAGGTATTTTAATGTATGGTCTGTTTGATACGGACCAACATCAATGTATCCACTTTCACTGTAAAGACCATATATTGAGAACATATATTTACTATTTACTCATACAGAACTTGGTAACAACAAAGTATTGTAACATACACACCCTGTACATTTTTTATTTGCTCCCATGACCGTTTAACACTGGTAAGGTTGCAAATTAAATAATACAATAAATAAAATTGTTATACACGATCAGCATGAAGCAACACTGGTTTAATGGAATACACCAAGTTTCTTCCAAGTTTTTTAGATGCACACCCAAAAAAAAATTCTGGCTATGCTACTGGTGGCGGCCACACACTACTGAGCCTTATTTCGACTTGTTTTAAGGACATTACATCAAAGTTGGATCCCCCTGTAGTGTGGTTTTCCACTTTGATTTTGAGTGTGACTCCATATCCAGACCTCCATGGGTTGATAAAATTGATTTCCATTGATAATTTTTGTGTGATTTTGTTGTCAACACATTCAACTATGTAAAGACGAAAGTATTTCATATGATTAGTTCATTCATTCAGATCTAGGATGTGTTATCTTAGTGTTCCCTTTGTTTTTTTGAGCAGTGTATTACAGAAATAGCAGGTGATTGCGGCAGCTCCATGAGTTTTCCTCACAGCACCTCTCTTCCTCGCTTGCTCAAATAATACATGCATAACTGAAGAGTCTAGCCAATAGCTTTAAAAACTAACCAACCTGCTGTAGGCTACCAATGCAACACAGAAGGAGAGAGCATTTGCAAACTACTAACCTGAAAATTGCCACATAGATCCTTCCTTGATCAGATCCATCACGTCACTTATCCATCCCATTACTGAAACTAACTACTATAGCCCAAACTGTAACCTTTTTGTTTAGAGTTTTTATCGAGCTACACTTCCATTTTCTTTCTCACCCTGCACACATGGCTAATTTGCATAAGACCTGTGTTCTGAGTAGCATTCAAGACTGACAGATCTTGTTTGTTTTTGCGGACATTTAATCACTTAAAAACAGCAATAGGCTGTGTGTACTAGCTACTTCTGCCATCTTTGTTCCATCTTGTTGCCATTCTTCTAGATGTCAGCAGGGGGGGGTAAACCCATTGGCCATTAATTTGAATGGGGAAAAACAGATCAAGATGAAAAATAATAATAAGAACATTATGTTATTGCTGAGCTCCCTCATCTCTCTATGCTTGACAATTATTGGCTGTAGTCAAAGGTATTTATATGGAAAATCAGCTTTACACTCAGCTTGATTTACTGGTGAAATGATAAATCTCCTTCATAGACCTGCAGCTTTTCCCCTGCTTTGTAATTAAGTAATGGCTCAATTAATCCTACAAAGCCAAGGCCGCCAGGCGAAGGGTAGTACACAGCTGTCCAGCTTGAGCCAGCGCTAGCCTAGTAAACAGGCCAGGCCTACAAGTATAATTATACATGGTTAATATACAGGTATTTTGACACACACTATATATTGCCAGAGTGGAGGTCACGTTGTAAAAGCAGATAATGTTTGAACCCTAGTTGGAAGATTTATTAGCATGGTGTCATATGTCAAATTATGACAGGAGTGTCATCACCCATTCCCAGCTTTTCACAGCCATGTCCCCGTGCCCTCAACCATTGGCCTTGCAGATATCTGTGGATGAAAACGATTACAAAACAATTTTCAGTTACATATAGAAACCTTTAATAATGATAATAATAATACGTTATATTTATATAGCGCCTTTCCAGGGCTCAAGGCGTTTTCCACTGAATGGAACCCAAAATTGTCCTACTTGGAACAAGAAATCTTTCATTTGGAAAGGGTTCTCCTATGGCGACAACAAAGAACCCTTTTGGAACTCTTTTTTTTGTCCTAATTATGTTCAATTGAGGCTGAGCTACATAATGTGTTTATGTGAGAAGAGGTCAGAAAAAAAGGGATCAGAGACAGCTTTATGTTATTACTCACAAGCCTTATGTAATGATAGAAAGTATGGTAACATTCCACATGGAAAGTCTTATGCGATTTCAATAATTAATATCTATGTATCAAGCTGCTATCTGAAAATCCAAACCACACATATTTTTCATTATTTGGATAGACACATTTCAGACTGAGCCAACATTTTCTGTACTTTTGTTAATATTCTTTTTTTATCAGGTTCTTGTTTATGGAATCTTATTTTACACTGACATTTGATATGAATCAGCTGTTAAGGTCAAACTGTTTTGAGTTATACATGTAGCCCTGGTTGTCTTGAAAAGAATGTGGTATAGCACTTCAATAACGAGGCTGAAGGAAAAGGCAGTGCAAGCAGCTTAATTAAATTCAGAAAAATTACAAAGCATGTCAGCAGCAATGGGTAATGTATGTCTTTGAAGAATTAAAACAAATAACCAACTAAAGAAATAAAAAATAAAAATAAATGTCTGAGTGCTTTTAGTTCAACACCTTATAAAATAGGGAATTAATAATAATAATAACTTTATTTTTGTACCTTTAAAAGTAGCGCCTCAAGGTGCTTTACATTATAGAATTGAAGTTGAAGCAAGAGATGGTGAGGAAATTCAGAATGAAGGTGGAGATGAAGAAAAGGAAAGGAGAATGTTAAAATGGAGAGATTAGAGAAAGTGAGGATGGAAAAGATTGAGTCTGGTTGAAGGAAGATAGAGAAAAGGTAAGCTTGATAAACATCCCATATGCAAACCTCGTTTTCCAGTGATATTTTTCTGGGCATTTACATTGTATCGCATTCAATTTTACATATACTGTATATATTTTTTGGAGTGGGAGTTTATTATTCTATTGACAAGACAATAGGATGATGCTGGTGGGTGACAGCGAGGAAGGACACAGACCGGCAACCAAGCCAGGAATCAAACCGCCATCAACAGGATGCATGTGTATAGTGTCGGGAGCTTAGACCGCCGCACCAAACCCCGGCATACACATTCATTTTTAAGTAGAGATTTCTGACATACTTCTCCCCACTCCTGTTTGCCTTCTTTGGTATCAACATTCCCTCACTTCAAAAGGGAACTATAAATCTGAAGATCAGTATTTGACCACATGACACAGGAAAGTAGCGGAGCCATGACCAAAAAGGGATTGATTTGCTGAAGTGGAATAAAAAGGAGGAACGTTTTTAGGAATGATGGATTTCCTCCCATAACAAGCTTTCACATTCCGAACAGATTGAGCTGGAATCTGTTGGATGGAGCCGATTTGACCATTGTGTAAATTCAAGCTGAATAGTTAGCCTATTTGACTCAGCTGAATAACTAACACATAATCAGAAAGTTTGACTGTTCTGACCCCCAATTAAAACCAAAGATTGCTGATTCTCTTTGGCCTCATTTCTGACTGTTAAACTTGAAGAACATTCCTCTTAGCATAGCTAATTCCTGGCTTTTACCTCAGCAGTGGTAACACTCTCCTTTTTTTTTGGCGGTTGACTCGGATTTGTGCCCACGCACATCAAGTGTACCTGGTATATTCCCAAAAGAAGACCAACCCAGTGGAATAATTTGTTAGTGTTTGGTCATATCTGGTATTTCACACAGCAAGACAAACCTGCACTTGTGTGTTCAGAGAAAGCAACTGCATTCCATTTTCCAGGTTACTGACTAATCATGAGTGCGTGGTCCCAGAGGGCAAGATGCCATGTCAATCTGTATCATAACACATCAGAAGCCTTAGGGTTTTGCTACAACACTGTGCTTGATCTTATGCTGCATTAATGATCTTGTGCCGCTCATTGACAAAGACGTTTGCAAGGCATCACACTAATGATGAGTATAATGCTGTGTGATGTGTGAAAGTCTGACCACCAATTATGCAGCACGATTATGCTGAACATTATAAGTGAATTACACACTACTTGCAATGCATTACGGGTATTGGTACTCTTAATTATGTGTCTATTTGAGTCTTTGTGCCTGTATTATCTCACCATTATATTGCATAATGCATGCAATAAATAAGCAACATGTAACCAGGTGTGGTATGTTAGTAGCATACATGGACTAGCATATCTTGCCACATCGCTCTACAGTGACGACTTGTGTGCTAAGCATCACATTAAGTTAAAGGAAGCATGTGAGCGCCCTCGACTTTCCTGCACCTGCTAAGTGCTTGCTGACAAGAGAAAGTCAGGGGGTAATGGACATACCAATTGGGAGGACAAACCAAACTTACAGCTGAATGTGGCATTGTGACTCAAATGTACCCACGGGGGACATAGCAAGTCACAATTATGTAACTTTCTGTCAATACAATTACTGTATGTGTGTGTGTGCAAACCTATGGATTTGTGTGTGCTGACCAGAGTTGTATGACATGAGGGCTGTTGGACACTTTGTTAGCCACTTTAGACATGTGGGCTCATTTAAAAAACCTGCTACAGGATTGTAACTGATGAATGATTCCTTACATTAGAAAGAGCCTTGTGAAAAACTACTGTTTTTAAGATATTACATATGGTGAAATACTGAAATACTGTGAGCGTGTAACGGATAGTGGATGAGTTAGTTAGATTGTTAGGAATAATACTATACAAGAATCTTATAAAACAGTTGAGAATGTTCTAGCAGTAGAAATTAGGTCTTCTCGACCTCTGAGGCCTCTTGTTTGTTATTGTTAGAGTGTGGAAGCAACCGAGCGAAGTCAACAATTTGACTTCGCCGCTACGACAGTCAAGGCTATCATTGCTGCACGTGACTATTAGGCTGGTGATAAGGCTCATAGCTCTTCTACTGATAAACTACGGTATTAGCCTAGAAATTATGTGGTTTTACGCCTCTCTGGCTCTTTCAGGTCAGTGACATAAGAGAAAGACAGAGTCATGCTTAGGCAAGGGGTTTGCTTGAAGATGCACAAATGTCTAAAGAGCCCACTGACGACAACAAGGCAAGGACGCAGTCCCAGAAGATAAGGGCAAGCATATAGGGATATTACAAAGAATAGGGATTTTGCTTCTGTATGATGCTCAAAAGTCTTATCTGTTTAGTTCTCAAGAACGGGTGTTGAATGGGTGTTGGGTTGGTGATATGGTAGGACTGTATTAGGAATGATGTATTTAAGATGGGTGTCTCACTGGGGTGTCGATCAGAACACAAAGGAGTCGATGCAATTCAATCCAGAACTTTACTTGAGGTGTTGCATGATATACACAGCACAGCGAAGTACAATATGGTTTAACTGATGGTATGTACCAATGGCT
>JACXGM010027562.1:0-14435 GCA_016801145.1 Umbra pygmaea | reverse complement strand
CCTTGACTTCTCGTGCAAAAAACAACGTTGCATGCGCGCACCTGCGTCAGACTGATTCTGTCTGGACAGGATTTACCGTGAGTTCAAAATCACGGTAATCAAAGACGGTTTTAATGAAAATTAAATTTTAAACGGTAATACTAACCGTACGGATATTTTATTGTGGTTTACCGTGAAACCGGTAATCGTCCCATCCCTATTTTGTACCATGGTAGATAGTGGTCAGTCTCTATATACTTTGCCAAGGTCATTTTCACACTCTCTCACCATGAAGAGTGAGTTAACTTCTCACAGCAAAAAGTGGGAAATCCGGTGCAGCTGGTGACCACCAGATACTGACTGTTACTTTTGATTTTGACCCACCCTTTGTTCAGAGACACGTTATTCCATTTTGATTGGTCACATGTCTGTGGAACATGTTCAGTGTATGTCTTAGTTGTTGAATCTTGTCATATAGGAAAATTCTCACATGTTCAGCTGAAAAATGACAGCAGTTGAAAGTGAGGACATTTTTTTTGCTGAGTATAAAATGAAAGTGCTTAAGTGCTCATCTTGAACTTCCCATAATGGACAACATCAAAGATATTCAGGATCAAAAGACCCAATACAATTTGTCCTCCGCCACAACAGATCAATGGGGAAGGCCATTTTTAACCCATATTGCACAACAATCCTTGAAAAGAGATACACACTCATAAAATAATTCTGTACATTGACTGTAGCATTCAACTGCTTGTTCCCTACAAACTCATAAGGCTTCTATGACCAACACAATGTCATGGTGTTTTGCCACTCTAAAAAGAGACTTGTGGCTGTCGATTTTTTACAAGGCTATAAAAATGATAAAGCCTCAAGGAAACCAGAGCGAAAAAGAGATACGGTCAATACATCTAGACATGTTGACAACACCACTGGATGTCGCAGTACTTTAACTGCCTCTTACCTAATGAGAAAGTCACCGATACATTAAATGTAATTTTTTGTAATTGTAATGCCATTCCATTTTTGAAAGTTTTTCAATGTTTTTAACGGTAGAGCTTAGAAAAGATCTACCAGTAAGTGGAAACAAATTGTATTATCTCTAAAGATTAACCTGCAGCAAGCATTAAACCACTCAGTGGGGAAATTGTAAGTGTTCTGAACAACTGTGATGCTAGGGTACTGTATTGTTCAAAGGAGATGTCTCAGTTACGTAACATGGTCAATGGTCACATTTCTCTTGTGTTTTTAATAATTTGATTCACTGTCGAACCATTGTCCCTCAGGCTAAAACAAAGGGTTGTTTAAAGCATCTTACTATGAAAAGAGTGCCTCAATATTCTCTGTATTTCTGGCCACTTTCTAATCTGGATTATCCCTGTTGCAAGTTTCACACATTTAAAACATACATTTTACACAACATACAGTATCTCACAAAAGGGAGTACACCCCTTACATATTTGTATATATTTGATTAGAAGTTTTCAAAGTAAAGTAGTGAGTGTACAGCTTGTATAACAGTGTAAATTAGCTGTCCCCTCAAAATATCTAAGCACACACCCATTAAGGTCTAAACCGCTGTCAACAAAAGTGAGTACACCACTAATTGAAAATGTCCAAATTGGGCCCAAAGTGTCAATGTTTTTTGTGGCCACCATTATTTACCAGGACTTCCTTAACAACTGCCTTTACCTTCACTTTTGTGAGATACTGTATATTATCTGAAGTCTAGCAGTCAGGAGAGGTGCAGGGGAAGAAAAATAGTATGCCATTCGTCAGGCATGGAAAAACATTCTCACACTGGATTTTCCATGATGCTAGCTTCTGGGCATCTCCAATGCTACAAGGTCCCAGTCCTTATCAGAGCAGCAGCAAGCAGCCAGCTGAGGAGACTGAGAAAGAGCAGTCTGCCTCCCCTTTACACGTCTAATCCGTCACAACCCCCTATATCCACACTTGGACACCTCTCAATTGCTTCATCAGAGGACAGAAGGACATTATCACCGGAAGACACTAGGAACCCCATTGCCTACTGATAGAGGCGTCACCGATAACTTAAGTTATCTGAGGGAACACGTGAACTATGGAGCACAGACACTTGAGAATCACAGATAGTGTAGCTCGGCATGCCCCGGGCTGCGAGTGAGATCTGCACTTTTTTGCTTTGCTCATAAAAACTGTGCACATTTTTAGTCCCTGCTTTTCATTAGTTCATTTTTTGTGCAGGGGCCAGTTTGAAAAGTAAAACAATGCTAAACCTAATGCCAATACTGCTTATTTATCTAGTCTGTTGTTACCATCTCTGGCCTTACCAATGCAGTGAAATCCAAAGGCTTACGACTCTCGCCAACTCACCACCCCAACACTCAAAACTCTCAAATGAAAACACAAAGCCAATCCCAGTTCCAATTTATGCCATTCTCATTTGTCACATTTGATTGCAGCTGAAATCCTCTAATGGCAGCATATTGTCAGTAACTGTGGGTCTGGGTCGGTTCTTTTGTTGTTGTTGTTGCTAGTGGATTTGTCTTGGTGCCAGGCATGTGCTGCCCACCGTCAGGCTCCCATGGGGAACATGCTGCCCAGTAGTCCTTGTGCCCAGCATGTGTACTAGGCCTGGCCTCATGATGTGCGCTGGCACACACGGCTGACACATGTTCTGAGCACACACACGCGCGCTCACGTGCACACGCTTAGACACACATGCCCACATGGAAACACACGTTTTCATGTCTGGGCTAGCTCGAGCGTCGCAGGCTCAATCTTTGCTGGTGCTGAACAGAAAATCGGTGTTGTAACTCTCACACTGGCCAAATCGATGAGGACTGTAGACGCGCCAGGAGCTAGTGGGAAATTATGGAGAAAGAAATCCCAAGCTTCGGCGAATTGGCATGCCACACGGCTTCCTCCCAGCAAAACAAACTGGAAAACAATACACAACAAACAAGCTAATATCGACATGCAAATTACATGTCAAAGGTACCTATTCTGACAGCTGCATGATTATCATGCCATGTATGTACTATAGGGTGTTACTGGAATACTAGGATGGAGTAAAGCACCACTGAATTGTGGACTACACCACTGAACACCACTGAACTACACCCATGAACATTAGCATCTTTACTATCTTGCCCCTGATTGAGCTCTATTCTCTGCCCTGCCTCCTCCCTTGTCCCTACTGGGGGTCAAATACCATACAGCTTGTCTAAGTCCTTATTAGCTTATGCTAAACCTGACAGTACAGAACAGTTAACTCGTGTAACTGCTCGGCTTGACTGGGCACCTGTTAGATCAGCTGGGTCCAGGGCAGACTGACTGAGGGTTGGCGTTTGCAAAATGGTTTTACAACGCCGCCGCTTCACTAATAAGTGGAGTTCACAGCTCGCCGGGTCGAAACACCTCCCCCTGCTACTCTACGGCGGCTTTCACTGGCTACGAGTCAGGAGAATGTTGAGCGGCTCACATCAGAGATTAACCTGGAGGTTGGGGGGTCAGTCTGTTCCCCGTGGTCAATTGATTGGTGGTAGTGTAGGAGGCGGATGAGGCGGGAGTTGAGACTGAGACGTCCTCTTTGTCCATTGATGTGATTTCATTGGTTCATTGCAGTCACTGCCAATTATTTTTTGTGGAGTAACGGGTGCTTAAAAGCCTCAAATGAAGTCATAAGTTCACACAGAGGTTTAAATGCTATGCTACTCCTTAATGCAATATAATGCTAACATCAAAGAGAAAGTCCACATCTGCAATGTTGTTGACTATAATAACTGAATAAGGAAGTAGAAATACTCTTTCCAGTAAACTGTTAAGAGCAGAGATTGTCTTTTGCTCATTGGCTGATTCTGCATTATCAAGAGGATATCATTGCGGTAACGCAAGTTATATTTCATACTTGTGTTTTTCACAAAGTCAAGTCAAGTGTTTCATTTTAGTGATGTGCGAATGCTTGCAAAACAATCTCTAAGCTAGCTATAAACTGATGTCACAACCATGACAAAGTTAGCAGTGATTGAGGGACCATGAAAACACAACAATGGTGGCCATAGTTACGCTTACCAACTCGTAACATTCTTCTGGCTTTAACTAGCTCCATTTGTGTATTTTCTATCTGCCTGCATGGCTTACTAGCAGTGTTGGTAAAGTTCCTTTTCCAGTTACTTTTCAGTTACTTGTTGAGTTCATAAGTTTTGGGAAGTCCCTAAGACAAAATGATCAAATTAAGTTAATATCTTACTGGTGACCATGATTGATATTTTATTGACTCTTTCTATTTGTTGTTTAGGTCACTGTTAAGATATGAACTCCATTTACCTGATCATTTTGTCTTAATTAGGGACTTCCCAAACTTGTTAACTCAACAAGTAACTGAAAAGTAACTAGAAAAGTAACTTTAAACAACACTGCTTACTTGCTTAGAGAAATCAATCCCCAATTCCATTAAATGTTGTAGATGTCAATCTTCGGTAAAATATATATTAACTTTAAAGAGCTGCACATGAATTCCAACGTGACTTGTATGTTAAAAAAACTTATTCAGAATCTTTTGATAATATCGCTGAAAAATGTGTATAGATTGAGGACATATTGAAAACCCAAAACATTTAGACTATGAAATCCACTACCTCAAATAACGAAACAATGTTGAAGAAACAATGTTGAACTTGTGGTACACATCACTGTCTCGCAGCACAACTGTGTCAATATCGGAGTCACCATCCTGCCGACCTACCTGGGCAACCACGAACAGAAGATCAATGGTTCTATCTCAGTTTACTTCCCTTACTGCGAAGAAGGAAGAGACAGAACAGTCGCCATGGGAACAGGGCAGGTGTATTGGCGAAACTGAGATCCAGACCAGACAATCCTCCATTGCCGATTATACAACTAGTGAATGTACAATCTCAGGAGAGTAAGACAGACGAGCTCAGAGCAAAGATAGCCTTCCAGCGGGACATCACACACTGTAATAGCCTTTGCTTCTCGATACAACAGTCAAGATTCCCTACATTTCAGGCTGACACAATCAAATCTCTATCTGGTAAAGGTAGAGGAGGAGTATGCATGATGGTCAGCAACTTATGGTTTAAGCAACGTAAAAGATCTTGATAGTTACTATTCACCAAACGCACAAGAATTGGCGCTCCAATTCAGTCCAATTTATCTCACTAGGGAATGTACAGGGGTTATCGTCATCGCCGTGTACATACCCCCGATGCCAAGGAATTACATTACCCAATCAATGAAATGGAAAGCATCTACCCAGAGGCAGCGTTCGTCGTGGAATGGGATTTTAATCAGTGTAACATGAAGAAAGTTTTCCCTGTGCGGACAAATATTGGATCACTGCTATTTGCCATTTCGACAGGCCTACAAAGCTACTCTGCACCCACAGTTCAGGAAATCAGATCATGACTCTTATTATAATTATTGGCTGATTGCAACCGTCTGATAGACTGCCACCTATGGTACTGGAGGTCAAAACAGACCCAAAATAACCTCTCCTATCCAAACCTAAAAGATTACACCCCTCGACACCACCCCACTCCCCTTCCCAGCAGCCCCCCATGTCCCACTTCCTACCCTCCCCCATAACCTTCGCATACAACAGTTCCCTCTCAACATCATATTTCCCACAATACAACAATACATGTTCCACCGTTTCCTCCACAACATTCCCATCACACAGACCCGTCTCATGCCTACCCACCACCTTCAAACCTGCATTCAACCCTGTGTGCCCTAACCTCAACCTACACCACAACACATCTTCTCTCCTACACCCCATAGCCCCTGTCTCTACCCTCACCGTCCACTGTACCTCATAATACCTTCTCCCCTTCCTGCTAACATCCCACGTCCAGTTCCCTCTCTATTTAACTTCCCCTGGCCCAACGGTACCTCCACACCCACCCTCTCCTTCCTACATGCATTCTTTGCCAACCTATCAGCCACTTCATTACCCTCCTCACACCTATAGACCTCAACAGTCCCACCCACAGCCAATTACGGAAGTAAGAATACAATACACTTTCTCCATTTGTCAAAGTCAAAGTCAAAGTTGTTTTATTTATCATACTTTCTCCATTTGGAGAATAAGGCCCCGTCCACACGAACACGATTATTTTTGAAACCAGAGTTTTTTCTATGCGGTTATGCCTTCCGTCCACACGGAAATGCTGTATCAGGTAACAGAAACCGAGCATTTAAAAAAAACTCAGGCCAGGGTGACGTTTTTTAGAAACTCCGGTTACAGTGGTGTCGTGTGGACGGTGAAAACTGAGATTTTGGCACGTGATGTCCGACTGCGCACTGTTATTTCTGTTTGATGTAATTGTGCGCCACTATTTTCATTGTTTACATGGGGAGAGTTTGTGCAAAAATAATACAATTTAAAAGAGTCTGTGCAATGGCGGACGTAGCCAAACTATCGCTGCTAATAACTTTGCTGCTAGCAGGGCTTATATAACGATACATGCACATTTATCGTATTATATTGCTAAAAAGAGGCATCAGAATGAAATATTACTCAGGTCACTGCTTATGACTACACTACGCTCCCAGGACACAGACCTCACCGGTTTTGGACGAGAACTACCGGAACAGGTAATAACAATTTTTTAGGCTTCTGATTGGCCAAAATGGCTTTACGGTTAGGGTTATATCGTCACTTGTTGGTTTGGCATGCTCTCGACAGCATATGATCAGGCATTTTTGCGTTTTCATGTGGACAGAGAACCGTGCTTGTGTGGATGAGATTTATTTTTAAACGAATGAAGAAAAACTCAAAAATACGCGTGTACGTGTGGATGGGGCCTAAGCCACAAACTCGTAAACATCGATGGTAGACTACCACATGACTAAGCCATTGTATATGCTCATATAGACGCCAAAAGTTTATGGGGTACCAACTTTGTTTTGAGATAAATGTATTTTATTCGCGAAGTCTTGGATAAGTACTTCATTGCCCACAATCATGATCAATCCCACATTCCCACACTGATGCCAACAACCTGATTGGTGGAACTCCATTGGTGGAACTCTTTGGTTAAACCCTAAACCCCGCCCCGTGAAAGTCTGTTAGTCTTTGCTGCTGTACTGTGTAGACTACTGTAACAGTAGTGCTATCATGATTTCCTTGGCTGCCATGATGGCTTTTTCAAGGATGAGAACAAGAGTGTCCAAAGGGGTGAAAAACACTTTAAATTGGGTCACGTTATTAAATGTAGTGTGTCTGAGGGTCAGCTTGAAAGACAAGACCTACAAAGTTGTGGTGAGTTTTGCAGGGAGGTCGGCAACGTTAGTTAACCATTCACTTTAGCTAGGCTACTGTAGCAATATCAACCATTTTATCATGCCACTGTCTAAACGAAGCACTGCACCATGTTGCTAACCTTAATGTTAACCACTTTCACACACACAATATAAAACACACCATCAGCTCCACCAACACATCACCTCTATCTGACCTACCAGTCCGGATGCTGCATAAGACAGTCGCTGAGTCAGAACACACCACCACTCTCATTGGTCTCACCTCCTCCACCCACCTCAACCCAAGGATCATCACCACTATCTCTGCTCTGGACATTTGCACATTAAAGTCTGGCACGTACTGTACACTCCCGCACCGACCCGTCCAGTGGTCGTATACTATGACCCATCTGTATACAGCTTTAAAAGTGCACCTCTCTCCAACATAACTGCCACACATCTATCCATGCTTTCCTCGTCCCACTCCTTCGTACCCTCAAACAAACTCGCACACATCCACAGAACCGGAAACAACGATTTCCTCAAATGATACTGAGCTTACCACACAACTCTGCGGCGTCCCATTGATAACCTCAAACCTTCTGGACAGGTCCGCCCCCACTTTCACTTGGAACATCCTCCCAAACAAAAAGCTCAAAATCCAATTATACAACCTACCTCCTACACCAAAACACTCAAATCAATCAATAAACCACATTGTATCATACATCAAACTATGCCACACACATCACTTCCTTCATTGTCAATGTTTTAGCTATCTCCATGCTGCATCAATTTTCCCAAATTACATGTCAATGCTATAGGCCTATAACTTCCCACATTTGTAGGGTCCTGACAGACTACAGAGAGACAGTAGATATACTAGCGGTGTGGTGCCAGGTGAACAAACTCTCCTTCAACGTGAAGAAAAACAAATAACTTTTTGACATTTTTTTTACATTTTTATTCTTTTTTGCCTTTTCTCTTTACTATCATAACCGCATTGCTGAGTGAGAGCATATTTTTTTCACTGTACCTGCAATTACACCTGCGTTTGCTGTACATGCGACAAATTGATTGAACTTGAAGAGTGGCCAAAGTTCGTATCGTGGTTGCGGCACTCTGGTTAAGCCCAGGGGTCGGCTAGGGACGGTGCATATTCGTACAGCCATTCCACCAAGCAAGACAATAGCCTGCCGAGGGGGACAGGACATCACAATCTGATATGTGCTGCTGTCAGAGCCTCCAATACTGAACACTGGCCCTGTAATGCCCCATTCACATAATGACTTCCCCATTGATATTTGCTAACTAATATTCCCCTGTGTTAAACTCTCCAGGCTAGAGAAATACACATCAGGCAATTAAACCCGGCAGAATCATTCAGACTGTTTAAGGAGGAAGTCGGGAACAGGTTTAGTAATTAGGGCAACAAATGGGACCAGTGGTTTTAGTGAACGGACAAATTAATTCAGCATGTGAAATTGGCAATTAGTAAAACAAAAACAATGTTGGTTCTTGCGAGATAGTATATTACAAAACCTGGCGTGTGTGCATTGACTTTTAATCAACTGAATTATATCAGTTTTATAATATTTTCCTGATAATAAGTCAATAAGTTAGTTTTGGATTTAGGATTGTGAGCTCTGATCATTAGCATCTCCTGTAAAATGCATTTAATCTAACAAATATTCAGTTTTTATGGCTGCTTCTTCCTATTGGCAAAACACATCCAGTAATCGGTCTGCCTCTCCTCTTTGGCAAACCACAAAAAGTGATGAAATGCAGTAAAGGTAATACAAAATTTTTCATATGATCAATATCTCATGACAATCCCTGACTACCACCTGCCTGGAGTTGTGAACGAGAGGCTGGGTGAAGCCCAGAGAAGCCAGAGGATGAAGTGTCCGGTCAGGACAGGAGGTGAGACAGTTTAATCACAGAATCAACGAGGGAGGACGTCGGTGGGAAGAGCAGGAGAGTAATGGACAGGTCAAAGGTTACCTGGCAGCAGATGCATGGCTCCTTAGTCTTTAATGACTTCCCACCTTGACAAATCAGCCTGGGTCCCCTATCTGTCTCTCTCTCTTTTCCTCTCACAATAGTTCTCTCTTCCTTGCTCCCTCTCTCCTCAAAAGGCTTCAAGGAATACGGATCACACCATCCCTGCAAGCATGCGTTTGAGTTTACAACAAAGGAGAAAAACGTACAGTATATACTTACTTCACTGCAGGCATTGAACAGATTGTTTTTGTTTTTCAAAATAGTCATATCCAATATTTCATGTCCTAGAGGTAAGAACATGCTTTCAGTTCAAGGCTAGTTTTTTTTAAACAACGCAGTGCCTTCAACAGTGTAAACATTGAAGTAAAAATAGGATCATAACCATATATTTATGAGGCCAATGTATCCTGTGGTAAACATTCTGCTGCATTTATGAAGCATCTTCACACTGAATAATGTGTTGTAGTTTAAAAAACAATATGTTTAACTAGGTAAGTTGATTAACCTCTTAAGATTAAAATATTATTAATACCGGTGTCCTGTGGAGAATTTCACAGGGGGAGGACAAAGAATTGGGGTTAACTTTTTTTACTCAGGAAAATAATTTAAGAATAGTTTTGAACACTAGACAGATGCCCACCTAGCTATTCCATTAACTGTTCCTCAGGAAAGTTATAAATATATTCAGTTGTTTCAAAAAAAATATTCTGATCCTTTCTATATAATAACAGACAAAATGTTCTCTATAAAAGATCAGGAATTTATATATATTACAGGCTTTTTTTGTTGAAAATACATTTGAGAAGACAAATCAGCAGAAATACTGTATGTACTAATAGATTACTAACTTTATTAACTTAATAGAAGGTGTAAGATAAACATATTAATACATTTACCAAGCCTACATTAGTGAGAGTGAAATTTTTGTGATTAATTTTAGCCACAAACCAAAACCATTTCCATTACTAGTATGGCCTTTCATCTGTACAGACCAAGAACCTAAGATCAATACCCCACACAACCAATCAATTCTTGGCTTGCTCACTAAGACAACTATTTATTGTTTTGAAGTACTCTAAACTACCGCACTTCAAATGTGCCTGAATAGACTTCTTATAATACTTGGAAGGTGTAATGTTCACAACCGTACATCTCAGAAATTCTCCCAAATTACGTTCTCAGGGTCCAGGGTACTCATTTGAAAAACTGAATTTTGTGTTATGCCAGCATATTTCATTTTTTTTACATTTCAGCTGCACATTTTACTATTAAGCTAAACTATTAGGCCTAACCCTAATCATTCTATTACGTTGCACCTTCGCGTTTCATTGCAGCGGATTCATTCGATCATGGAACATTCCAGACATTCCACAGCGATTGAAATTACTGTTAATACCAACGTTCATGGTTAACAATCGCCTGCCTAGAGAAACACATGGGCATCCTGCTGGAATGGAGAAAATAAACACACACACAGTTTCCATCTGGATATGAACTCAAACACAGGGTCAACAGCCGGTTAGTTCCACCCACAAGATAGAACTAGAAATGGTTAAAATGCCTAACAAACATTGTGTCATGTTAGAAAAACGACATGCAGTAGAAAATTAATCTTATAGATTGAGTCAAGAGGATTATTTAGGGCACAACCTTTGCAATGGGTTACAATCAATACTTTGTCCTTTCCAAATGAGTCCATTCTTTGGTGACAAAGATGTAGCATCCAATTAACTACTCAGGTTATCACACCAACTATGACTACAACTGCATTTACATTTGACATATTACAATAACAGGCATGATAATGGCTCTAGACTGAGATTTCTGGCTATATTTACAGTATCACCATACACACTGTATGTCCATTAAGTACCTGCCTGCAGGTCAAACATGAAATCCAAATCCATTTGCCCAGTCATTGAAAATGAATATGCAAAACAAAAGCAGCCAGCTTTTAAAACCTCCATCAAACTAGTGTACCTGGACAAAGCGGTGATGATCTGAGGTAGGGCTGTCAAAATGAGCCACTGGAAGCATAGAACATATTCAAGGTCAAACTCAAGCATAAATCACGGAGCAATAAGAGTGTGGTGTTTTCAATAACTATGTTTTCATCCATTATTATGATGAAAAGCCCAACTGATGAAAGCAATATTGATTTGATACACGTTTATATAACATACTTGTTCCTATTCATTTTGATGTGTTTTTCAGAGTGCTGTCTGTAGTATTGTCATTTTCTCAGGGCATGTTTTACAAGACTAATTTCAGTTCACATAATTGTCTGTGGGAGACGAATGGAGACAAACTGTGAAATAAAAAAAGAAACAAATGAAATGAATCTCAGAAAAAGCAAAGCACATCTGGCCTGCTGTACTCGTGGCCAAAAGCTCCTGGATGGAGAATCTGCCACTTTACAAATGGTCCTATACTCGTCTCTGCCTCACACTTTGATAGGGCACGCTTTAGTTTTCGCAGAACAACAAAGCGGCTGCTGTCAGGAATGGTGCGCGGGGTTGCACTGCCCAAGGTACAGATGGAGAATCAAGGAAACCTCCTGCCTGTCAGGTTATCTTATTACGCAGCTGACTTCTCCTCTGTGTGCCTGACAGTTCAAAACGCTACAGATGGAGTTGGATAAAAGCACACCTGGATATTCTCTCTCATACATCTAATTCACATTTAAAGACCTGCTATGCTGTGGAAGCAACACTGGCCTTAATGAACAACCATAAATATATTATGAAAAGAGAGAAAGCCGACTCATAAGATGGTGGGCTAACAAGGGCCAGTTTGAGCTACTTTGTGGGTAATTGTGTCTGGTGTGCTGTTGTGAAACCCAACAGGTTGAGGCATGTAGACGGATTGTTCCACGTTATGTCAGCTAGATTGTACTGTGCTAGGGTTTCATTAAATCTGGTAGTAAGCTACACGTACAGAAATAATTACAAAGAACCAAATTTACTTTAGTGTACTGTACCATGTAATCTTGAAACAAGAAATAAAGAACCAAGTTTGACAACGATTTCCACTCACAATGTTTTGACATCCAAATCAGGTAAACAAAGCCAATCCTTTTCATAGGAAGTAGAAGGAAAGTATTTAGTTGTGTAAATGATTAATCAGAGTCTTTAACACAATGGGCATTAAATCTGGTGTCCTCTGGTAGGAGTGAACGCACAAATGTTACGTTAGCATTCGGTCATTAACTTCTAGTGGCGCGGCACTAACAGTGATTGTGTAAAAGGCTGGCTAACTACACTGAACGCACCTCGCATAGAAAAGTGACAGTGCATCATAGGTTCTATCAGTCAGCACACTCCCTCCTCCCCCATGTCCCTTACCACATCTCCCTCATGCCCCGCTGCTTCAATTAATCATTTCATTTTCAATTGCCATTAAATTGGCCATGGTGCTAAATAAAATGTTGGTAGGTGAAATGACGCAGCCTCTTGGCGCCAGATCAAAGCGATATTCTCCGGCTGTAGTGTCATTTCATTACCAAGCGCTATCATCAAAGGAAGACAAAATGTTTTCCACTAATGCTTATAATGTCACCAAATATAATTAGGCTCTGTCCATATGGTCTGGGGCACAGATGGCTCAGTGTTTAGAGTCAGACTTGTAGTCGGAAGGTTGCTGGTTCAATTCCTGACTGTGCCAAATGTCGTTGTGCCCTTAGGAAAGGCAGATGACCCTAATTTGCTCTAAGGGAATGTCCCTGCACGTACTGTAAGTGTCTGCTAAAATTACTAAAATGTAAATAATTCAGAGAGGAGTCACCTACCTAGAGATAATCTCAGTGACACTGCTTTGAACTGTAATTGTGTATTGTGCATGTTTAAATGACAAGCCTCTAAACCAGGGGTGGGCAATCATTTTTGTTTGAGGGCCACATTGAGTTTTTGAAACTAAGTAAAGTGCCGCATACTATAGCTATGTGTGAAAAAAATAGGATGTAGGAAACGTTATTCTGTTAAATTACCCACCCCACACACACACACACACACACACACACATATACACACACACACACACACGCACACACACGCACACAAACACACACACACTAGTGGCAGAACACACTTCTACCTAAACTCACAACCAAAAAAAGTGCAAACGTTTGAAACAAAAATGTTTATATGATAAGAGTAAAAAATAAACATTATGACATACAGTATCTCACAAAAGTGAGTACACCCCTCACATTTTTGTGATATTTGATGAAGTAGTGAGTGTACAGCTTGTATAACAGTGTACATTTGCTGTCCCCTCAAAATAACTCAACACACAGCCATTAAGGTCTAAACCACTGGCAACAAAAGTGAGTACACCCCTAAGAGACAAAGTCCAAATTGGGCCCAAAGTGTCAATATTTTGTGTGGCCACCATTATTTTCCGGCACTGCCTTAACCCTCTTGGGCATGGAGTTCACCAGAGCTTCACAGGTTGCCACTGGAGTTCTTCCACTCCTCCATGATGACATCACGGAGCTGGTGGATGTTAGACACCTTGCGCTCCTCCACCTTCCTTTTAAGGATGCCCCACAGATGCTCAATAGGGTTTAGGTCTGGAGACATGCTTGGCCAGTCCATCACCTTTACCCTCAGCTTCTTTTGCAAGGCAGTGGTCGTCTTGGAGGTGTGTTTGGGGTTTTATTATGTTGAAATACTGCACTGTGTCCCAGTCTCAGAAGGGAGGGGATCATGCTCTGCTTCAGTATGTCACAGTACATGTTGGCATTCATAATTCCCTCAATGAACTTTAGCTCCCCAGTGCCAGCAGCACTCATGCAGGCCCAGACAATGACACTCCCACCACCATGCTTGACTGTAGTAGGGCTGGGAGGTATGGCTTAAATTTAATACCCCGATATTTTTCAAATGTTTGACGGTATCCCGGTATTTAAAGGTATTTATTTTTTTAAGTAAAGGGTTGAAAGAAATTAATTTGTTCGTTCATTATGATTTTTGTTGGAACACCAATAAACAAGACTGAGGGATAGATTTATCAAGCCGTTTGCGCCTTTTTTTAGGCGCTAATTGGTCGCAAAGACGGACGTAACCAATGCGGGCTATTTACTAACCAGGCGCACTTGGGTAAAATCGCAGATTGCGTGCCACATGAGCGACAAGAGACAAGTTGCGCTTTCAATATGCGTTCGTGGGAGGGTCATGGGGAAAGTGGGAGTTCCACGCAAA
>JACXGM010027561.1:0-14374 GCA_016801145.1 Umbra pygmaea | reverse complement strand
GATATACGGGCAACTTTGAGTGAAATAACCACTCGTTACAACCGAGGTATCAAGCAAAGCATTTGTGAAGCCACAACACGTACAACCTTGAGGCGGATGGGCTACAACAGTAGAAGACCCCACCGGGTACCACTCATCTCCACTACAAATAGGAAAAAGAGGCTACAATTTGCAAGAGCACACCAAAATTGGACAGTTGAAGACTGGAAAAATGTTGCCTGGTCTGATGAGTCTCGATTTCTGTTGAGACATTCAGATGGTAGAGTCAGAATTTGGCGTGACAAATTGAACATGACAATGAGTTCACTGTACTAAAATGGCCCCCACAGTCACCAGATCTCAACCAAATAGAGCATCTTTGGGATGTGGTGGAACGGGAGCTTTGTGCCCTGGATGTGCATCCCACAAATCTCCATCAACTGCAAGATGCTATCCAATCAATATGGGCCAACATTTTTAAAAGAATGCTTTCAGCACCTTGTTGAATCAATGCCACGTAGAATTAAGGCAGTTCTGAAGGCGAAAGGGGGTCAAACACAGTATTAGTATGGTGTTCCTAATAACCCTTTAGGTGAGTGTATATGTACGCATGTCAAAATATAAAAACTGCCAATTTTTTTATATATGTGACATATATTTCCACATTTGTGTATATGGCCACATGTGTCTTATATGGGCATATTCTATATGGTGGAAACATTATCACATATATGTACATACAGTCAAATGCAAACATTTAGGCACCACTGACAATTTCCATGATTTTCATTTAAAAAAAGAATTGGGTGTTTGGATCAGCACTTTCATTTTGAGCTATCAAATAACTGAAGGACACAGTAATAATTCATAAAAAATTAAGATTAGGTTTATTGGGTGAACAGAAAATGTGCTATATGCATCAAAATGAAATTAGACAGGTGTTGGGCACCCCAACAGAAAAATCACATAAATATTTAGTTGAGCCTCCGTGAGCAGCTTCTAGATGCTTCCTATAGCCTGTAATGAGTGTCTGGATTCTGGATGAAAAAGATCTCCAGTTCAGTTAGGTTTGATGGTTGCCGAGCATGGAATGCGTGCCTCAAATCAACCCACAGATATTCAATAAAATTCAGGTCTGGGGACTGGGATGGCCATTCCAGAACATTGTACTTGTACCTCTGCATAAATGCCAGAGTAGGTTTTGAGCAGTGTTTTGGGTCATTGTCCTGTTGAAATATCCAGCCCCCCCACTTCAACTTTGTGACTAATTCCTCTACATTATTCTCAAGTATCTTCTGATATTGATTGGAATCCATGTGACCCTGAACTTTAACAAGATTCCCAGTACCGGCACTGGCCACACAGCCCCACAGCATGAAGGAACCTCCACCAAATTTTACTGTGGGTAGCAAGTTTTTGTCTTGGAATGTTGTGCTCTTTTGCCAACATGCATAACAACCCTTGTTATGACCAAATAACTCCATCTTTGTTTCATCCAAAATGAAGCTGGCTTGTCTAAATGTGTGTTTGTATATCTCAAGCAACTCTGTTTGTGGCGTGTGTGCAGAAAAGCCTTCTTCCGCATCACTCTCCCATACAGCTTGTGCAAAGTGCACTGAATTGTTGAACGATGCACAGTGACACCATCTACAGCAAGATGATGTTGTAGGTCTTTGGAGGTGGACTGTGGGCTGGTTTTGACCGTGCTCACCATCCTTCACCTTTGCCTCTCTGATATTTTACTTGTCCTGCCACTTCTGGCCTTAACAAGAACTGTGCCTGTGGTCTTCCATTTTCTCACTATATTCCCTACAGTAGACACTGACAACTTAAATCTCTGCGATAGCTTTTTGTAGCCTTCCCTTAAACCATAATGTTTAACAATCTTTGTTTTCAGGTCATTTGCGAGTTGTTTTGAGGCCCCCATGTTGCCATTCCTCTGAGGAGAGTCAAAGAGAACAACAACTTGCAATTGGCCACATTAAATACCTTTTATCATGATTGGATGCACCTGTCAAGGATTAATGAGCTCACCAAACCAATTGTGTGTTCCAAATTATCAGTGATAGGTAGTTACAGCTAATCAAATCAACAAAATGACAAGGGTGCCCAAATGTATGCACCTGTCTAATTTTAATGCATATTGCACATTGTCTATTAAGCCAATTCACCTAATTTCACTACTGAAATATTACTGTGTCCTTCAGTTATTTGATAGATCAAAATGAAATTGCGGATCCAAACACCCATTCATTTATAAATGAAAATCATGGCAATTGTCAGGGGTGCCTAAACTTTTGCACACAATTGTATATGTCAAAATATAGAACAATGGAGAGTATTTATATATGTGACATACATGTACACATTTTGCATCCATATCTGCATTTATGTATGTCTATTGATGTATATGCAATTATTTAAATAAATTGTTTAGAAATACTACCAGTTTTACTTTGCTTTATGTCAGTTAAATGTTTGGTAATATCTTTTTTTAAATGTATGTCACATTTTAAAAAGATTTCGATAATAGTTTTCAAAAGCCTCAAATGTCATTGTTAAAAAACGATGTACTGGCGTCATACCTAATCTTTCTCTCAAATGTATTACTGTAGTGTACCACTGACAGTAAAGGTATGCAAGCAGTCGTGTTTAACCTACATCACTGTTTTACCACTGACTTTGCCCCTGGTTAGCATTCCTTTTTCACTAGCAACAATATCAAAATAATCCAAACTCATGAAAACAAAAACTTTTGGTAATAATGTAATATATTGGTAGGTATATGGTTAACAGTGTATTGACGTTGGCTGACATAAGCCAGGATTATCTGATTCGCGTTAGCATTAGCACACGTTAGCTAGCATTAGCCGAGCGTAAAAACGTTTACTACACATTAGTATTGTGTTTAAAAATGAATATGAACTTACTTTCTTAGAATTATTTGAGGTCGGACACTGAATCCTTTTTTTACACGATTCAGTGTTTGCACTGTGAACTCTGTGTGAGTTATCTACAGGTGTTTTTATGTACTATGGCTTTAAAATCTGCCTGTGTCATAACAAGCAATGTGTGTGTGTTGGGGGGGGGGTGTTCGTGTACTAATGATGTGTGAGCCACTAGATGTCGTCATAGTGCAGGCTACTGCCATCGACCTAATTTTGTCTGTAGGCAAAGTTTTAACTTCAAACTTAATTTACCATGTCTAATGAATACCTACATTGTAAACATTACAGATCCAACCATCACAATAAAAACACATGCTGGCACTTACGTGACGTTAGTCTGGAATGCAGAACCTGTTATTGGGAAAGATACGTGAATGCCTGGGTTTAAAGACGAACGTCAAGTGTCACTGTGAGCGTGAAGTCGTGTGTGTCTGTGTACAGATACAATTCCAACATGGAGAGGATTATCAGACACCTTGGATAAGGGACACTTTGAGTTCTCTGTACGCGCTGAACTTGCAGACTGTTTCCACATTTGGGACTACCTTATATCGTGCTCGAGGAGAAATTAAGGTCTGTTTAACTTTTGTTGTAAGTATAAATGTATTGACTCTCTAGAATTAAAAAAAATATCTTTGCACTGTCTTATATTATAACCTGAAACAATGTTTCTAATCTGTTGCGTAGTTATTTAAAATATAAAATAACATTTTAAACGATTTAGCAATTTAATAACATAAAATAGCAATTAGGGTTAAATGTTATGCTCAGTGGCACAAACATTTTTTACCTGCCAGTCGCAGGGATTGGAACCAGTAACATTTATGCTCTAAATTGCTTCCCTTATTCATTACATCAGTCAAGAAGTAGTACACTTGAATCAAAGGTTCCATCTAACTTAAAGTGCATTAAGTATCTTAACACGTGGGTAATGTTACTTCAGTCATGTTATAAAAACTGGTCCCATTTTTTTCTGAACAAGGTCATCAGAATGATTAATTAACTAGTGACTATTTCTGAAGTAACCCGTTCTGCAGGATTCCTTGGCCCAATTCCTAACGTTTCACATCTTTGATAGGTCTAAATGTTTTACATTCTTCTTTCAGTCACCAGTTATGGTATTTTGTTGTCACTGAAATATAATAAATTGACTTGAGTCCTTTGAAAATGTACTTAATATTACCCTCGATATCAAAGTCAGTGAGAACTCTAATTATTTTCCTCGTGCGAGGACTTCCACATTAAAGACACATTTCTTACGACCGGAAAATCTATTCAACTACATGGGCGGCAACTGTCATTGAATTCCCTCTGAGCATTTGTTTCCTTTAGGAAAACATCAGTCGAAGTGCTGTGTGTCCACTGGCGGGCCACCCTGTCATCTTGAATAGGGAGCCAGTGAATAAGCTTCTGCATGAGTAAACGTCACTTCCTTTCACCAGCTGCTATAGTCAGTCAGTTTATTCAGCACAGAGCAGAGATGTTCGCGCTCTGGCCTCAACACACTGCTATAGCCTCCCACCCCCTCCCCGTTTGCTTCCCCTCTATCCCCCTAGCAAACAGGCAAGCTTACCCTCCCCCACAATCCTCCACTCACACATCCATGCCACATGAGGTCCAGTTTTAGTGAGTGAGCCAGTCAGTGGAGAAAGTTCCTCCCGTCATCTGTGTGTTGCTGTGTGTTTTCCTAGCTGCAGTAGCTGCAGTGCGCCCCTCTGGTTCACAAGCCGAGAGAGCCTTGGTGCAGCTCATCCCTGGTCTCCTCTCAAGGTAACGGTGAGGTTCGGTGGTTGATTTCTGTTGTCATTCCGAACTGCTGTTTTCAGCCTGAGGTGAGCTTGTTGTTGTACTTGTTGCTTCACATGGTTCGTCATCTTTTTAATTATATTTCTATACAGGTACTCCATTTGCATGGGTTGTTATTGTGGTGTGTCGTTACATGGGTATATATTAACGTTGTTTTTTTACTCCTCCCCTCATTCATTTACATGTTTATTATGAGTTATTAAAGTCAGGGAACTGGTGCTCTTTTTGAAACCACAGCCAAGTCAAATGAATGCCGAAGTCACTGCCTATGCCATGGTATTGGGTTACTAGTATGCTTTGATACTGTAGTTTTCTTATGTGGAATAATTTTATAATTTTACTTATTTACAATTCATAGAATTGATACCTTGTGCATTTTCCCCCAAACAATTGGTTGGTCTTCTATGAGTACAATGTAATTAAGCCCTATACTTCTATATTTCTATACCAATACCTGTGCACTGTCCATTTAGCAGGACTTTATTAAATACAAAACACATTCTGAGGCTACAGCTAATTCTTTTAGTCCTCCATTTGTCCTCTAATGTCCCTACTACAAAAGGACATGTTCAGTTCTCCAGCCCATTCTTAGCCCCTGTGGATCGGCTGTCAGTCCTATGAAGGTTAATTTTAAGTATTATAGTTAAAGTGGATTTATACTGTACTAGTATCATCCATGACTAGAAGATCTGCAGGGAATGTTTAAAATTCATGTTTTCTTTATTTATTTATTTTTACAATGTTTTTTCCTCTTAAAACTTCCTTGCCCGTCTGTCTGTCTGTCTGGATGCATTGCTTTCTAGTCTCCTCACACTCACTCCAGACACTTCCAGTACTAACCCTACCATAAAGCCAGTCATTTTCCATGTGGACTAGCTAACACTATTCCTGTCGTGTTCTAGACAAGATGAGTCAAACACACATGCAGAATGTGAACCTGTGATGTCAGGATGGCCCGACAAAGCCACTATCTAGTTTGATATGTAACTCCTGTATTTATTTTACTTTCTAAGCCAGTGTTTCTCAAATTTTGTTCAATATTGTACCCCCTTGGAATTGTCATTTGAAGCCAAGTACCCCCTGACCAGCGCCAAGTACCCCCTATCCAGCACAAAACATTTTTGGTAGAAAAAAAGTCAATATAAAGACGTACAATACAGCGGCGGCAGTGATAGATTCACTAAACATCTTTTTAAACAAAAACATTTAAATGCTACATTTCAAATGTTTAGAATCCATCACTTAATTCATTAATTATTATAGTATAATAATTTTAGGAATTATGCCTGACATATTCCTAAATTAGCATTTTTGCAAACTATCATGTACCCCTGCAGTACTCCAAAGTACTTACCCCCATTTGAGAAACACTGTTCTAAGCTAAGCTGCACATCATTCAAAGCTTACTACATTGACTTTAAATCTGTTAGGAGTGTAGAAGTGTAGGGCTATTTGGTTTGAACATTTTCCAGCTCAGGGAACAGGTAACAATGCCAGTATGGTCTCTCCTTGTGTTCTAAGCCATTCAGCCGCACTATAATGGCCCTGCTTTGGGATTCTGGGTGGGATATAGGCCTCAGGGCCACACATGGAGCTAACCCTCTGTTTCTCTGACACAGAGACCCAGCATGGGTAGACCCTACCGGGGATAACCAGCTCCCCCAACCCCAGCTTTGAGAAACGGTCCTTCGAGTTCCCGAAAACTGCCCAAGAGCCGAGCATGGAGGACAAAGTGGGAGCCGACAGGGAGAGTGACGCAGGGGGAACGGAGGAAGACTCTGCTTATCTCCCAGTGTCTCCAGAGTCGTCCGTGTTTGTTGGGGATCCAGAGGACGATGCTTTTGAAAGAGCAGCGTCTGAGGAGTTGGCAGCCAGGGAGAAGTCGGAGAGGGACGCTCAGAGGCAGTGCCTGGCCATAGAGGAACTAGTGCACACAGAGAAGAACTTTGTTAGGCTCCTTCAGATCTGCACGTGTACAATCCGGAGCAGCCTGAACAAACTGCAGGTACTGTGACTGCCTCATCATGTGACCTGACCAAGGACCACATTTGACCTCTGCTAGATCCAAAGTCAAACGAGCGCTTTAAGGAGTGGTTGTTCTAAAGCGCTGTACTTTATTTCCTTTTGGATCTCAGAGGGTATTTCAATTACCATATAATCGAATGTCTTTGACAAGGACATACTTAAAGCAGGTGTCATAAAGACTGGATGAATTCACATTTTATGGGGGTTGAAGGCAGGCCCAACTATGCATCAACCACTAGTAATGATGGGGGGGTCTAATGTAATTGCATGAGGGAGGGGCGAGGGGGAGAAGAGAGCAAGCCGGACATGGTGCCACAGAGGAAGATGGAGAGATAGGTGGGAGGGTTGAGAGCCAGATGTAAGGGCTAGATAGTGGTAGATGAATGATGCCCATCATGGAGCTGTAAAGTCAGTTTGATGTATGCTTCCTCTTCTCCCCAACCCATGCCTCAGATCCCTAACCTTGACAGCATGTTTCTGTACGTCGAGGAAGTTATCGCCGTGTCGCAGCGTCTGCTTGGCCTGCTGGACCAGAGACGGGTGACGCCCAATGATCCTCTCTTCCTCGAGACTCTATGTAAGTAGCAAGAGTAACAAGAGTACGGTATTGCAGTACTACAGTCGGACATTTCCTTTGGCCGGGCTACATGAACAGCTCACACACAGCATCACACCTAGTGAATACTCACTTATGCATTCACATTTGCTAATCGTATTGGGATATTCATGAATAGTTTGACTGGCTTATTGTTTCTCGTCACGTGTTCTACATCGGTACCTGAATTGAAAGAATATTAGCATATTTCCCACCATGGCGTCAAGGCCAAAATCTTTCTACAATAAATGGTCCTGGTGTCAGCAAAATAATGGAAGAAAGCAATCTCCTTATCTCTGGGGCCCTTGTTGGCTCTCTCCATTGTTTCCATGATGTTGCTCAGCAACCGGTACTCTAGCTGTTCAAACACTGTTCTTTACTTGCAAGAATGGTTGGAGCGAAGTGATACTGTACTCAGAACAGCGTCTGTGGTTCTCAGCTGGTAGAGCATATAGCTTGCAAAGCCACGATACTAATATGACCAACACTATGTGAAATGTAGAGTATGTACACCAGATTTGAAGGTGCTTTAATAATTGGCGGGTAAAGGTCATAATTGTATATTCAACATGGTTTCCTTTAGGCAAGGCCTTCCTCAGTCTGTCAGCTGACATTGAGTCTGCATATAAGGAGTACTTAGCAAACTACAACAACGTCTCAGCGTTGGAGAACAGCTACAAGCAGAAAGAAGCCCTGTGGCTGGAGATAATCAAAGTCATCAAGTCCTCAGCGTACGTTGGTATTTCTCTTCACATTCCTCGTCCAAAATACTTCCTGTCATACCGCATTCCTGTTCTCAATCAGGTCTGAAATAGTTTCATTTAATCGTGTAATGTAGTCCTGTGCCAGCCCACATTGTCTCCACTAACCCATTGAAACACAGTACTGAAATTGTCCCTTTCTTCCCCGTTTACATGAGGTTGATTTGAACAACTATTAAAATCGATCCCACTACGAGTCATGACAAATACGATTGTTGTGTTCAGGCCAGAGGTGAATGCCACGTCTCTGAGCTTCTTTCTAGTGATGCCAGTCCAGAGGATCGCCCGCTACCCTCTCCTCTTCCAGACCATCATGAAACACACCGACCCTGGGCACCCTGTCTACCCACTCCTGGAGCACACGGCCCACACCTCCATAGCCCTCAACTGCCAGATCAACGAATACAAACGCTTCCGAGAAGTTGGTGAGGAAATGAGCTATCATGTTCCGATTATTACTGAATCTCATTCATTTGACTATTAAGATTTGGGATGTATTATTGTGTTGTACCTGAAGAACTCCTAGATTGACTTAATAATTTCCTGAACACCTGAAATTGTCGTTTTGTCGTTACAGCCGATAAATACAAGAAGACAGAGACCCTGACCATACGAGACAAGTTTAATCGGCTGACCAGCCACAGCATAGCGAAGAAAACAGCCAGGCTGGGTCAGTTCATCAGACACGAGACTGGAATTTCTCCAAAGGTGAAGTACTTTCAGTTTAAAATACATTAAACGGGTTGCTCCGAAGGTAAGGTAGTTTTCACAGTGCTCGACTCTTGACGCTACACACCCTTTTCGAGCGCTTTGGGTTAATATTTAAACAGGTTTGAACAATCATGGTGTAATATGCACCTTGTTTACTTAAAGTTTCTCCTATCTACAACACTTGATTTACAACCAAGGAGCCTTTTATACATACAGTAGGTCAATCAAACCCAGGCAGCTTTGATGGGGTCGGGGACATGAAAATTGCACTGATAAGGGGTTCTCGTGGCTAGAGTCCACCTCGACACATTTAAAACCCTGCAGATGGCCATCCATAATGCAGAAAGACGTGAATACAATGTTGCATGCTGTGCCGGAGGAATTTTACATGGTTTTGATTATCTCTTGCAGACATTTTTTGATATCTTAATAATGAAGTAACAAACTGAAGCTCTGATTCACTTTATCAATGGGATTCATATTTTGCCTTTAAATAGCTGCTAATTCTTTCCGCCTTTCTTTTTTCAGATCGTTGATGAGGAGTTTGATGCCTTGGAGGGCTTTTTTTATCTCCTTGAGAATGGTATCGCGATGCTACATGAAAATGTGGAGACGTATCTCAAACATCTACAAGTAAGCTTTTGTTGACCATAACTGTTTGCTGTGGAGACCAAAACAGTCACCATGACAGTACTGGAATGACTTTGACGCCTGGCTTCTCACATAACATACAATTAGTAAAATCCGTCGGACTCCCTTGTAAATTGGCAGTCCACTACTCCCTCACTAAATAATGGGCACTGTTGTTAACCTCACTGCTCTGATTCATTGGACTGTATTACTTGAGAATTTGAGCCATATAGAAGCACTTTAGCTGTAAGAGAAATATGTAAAAGTTATAAGTATTCAGCCTTCTACTCATTGGCCCATCTAATATAAATACAGTCCCTTCCTCCTGCCAACTTCCTCTGCTCCTCATAAACCATGGTTTACTGACAAATCATTACTACTTTGATTTCTAGTTTATCCGCTGTTGCTAATTACAAGTCACGGTATAACTTTTCACCCATCGTTCTGTTTTAGAGGTTCCTTAGCTGTCGCATGGAGGAGTTTGATTTTGACATGGATGGAGAGAAGCCAGCTATATGCTACAAGGAAATTACAACAGCATTGAGACAATGGATACTTCCTACTTTTGTGAGTCTGATACAGTACCATTTCGTTTTTGAATGCTACAACACTAGGCACCAGAAATGTTTGTGGGGGGGGGCTTGACATCTGAACTGAGTTCTGCCCATGGAGGCTTTTCACCACCCACATCAGGCCAGTGAGGCATCAGATTACCCGGCCTGAACCCAAACTTTATTCCCCACCCCCCCACTGTGTCTTCTCTCTTTGTCGCTCTCTCTCTCTCTCCAGGAGAAGAGGATGAGGTTGTTGGTCCACAAGCCCCTCTGTGCCCTGAAGGACCTGCTGGCGGGGCCTCGTAACCTGATCCGGAAGCGTCTGGACAAGCTGCTGGACTACGAGCGGATCGACGAGAAGACCACTCTGAACTACGACGAGCAGGCGGTGGCGAACACCTACAAGACCATCAACACCCTCCTCCTCAACGAGCTGCCCAAGTTCAACGGAATGGCCCTGGACCTTCTCTGGAACATGCTGGGGGCCTTCAGCTGCCTACACAAAGACCTGGCTGAGGACATGGACCAGCTCTTCCAGGGCTTCGCCCAACAGGTGTATAGTTTAAACCATTGCAGACAGTTAAGATACGATCAGATGTATTATCTGTTGTTCTTTAACACGTTTTGTTCCTAAATGCCTTAGCTCATATTTTCGATCTTCCCTGAACATTTCACATCGCAGCTTCCTCACAGTTCACTGGAGCCTAATGCATTCTGGGAGTGGGCAGAGCGGATGGTGCTGGAGGGAGCCAGAAGTCTAGACAGTCTGTGCCAGGACACGGAGATCCATCTCAATGCGCCTATTGTCAAAGTGAGTAACAACAGAAGCTGCTCTATAATCTGTAGTTGTTGGTGGGGACGTGAGCTGTTGCTGGAGAACATTGCTAGGGACAGTGGAAGTATACATCCACAACAGGACTTGTTGTTTATTAGTTGCTGACAATTCATAGTAGACCCATTCTGGGTACTACCCTGTTTGGTTAACTTTCCACTCCCTGTTCTGCAGGTCATAGAGCACTTTAGTACAGGGATCGGAATGTTAGAAGACAGGTACCAAGGCTTTCTTTCACCAATTGAATTCTCCATATCATGGGTTTAGAATAAATATCTTCGAATCATGACCGCTATATTGATTAGCCACGGGATTGTGTTACCAGCTGTAGGTTCTACGGAAGGCTTTTGGCCTTAGGAGGGTATAACACACAAGAACACGTGATTTTACAACACACAACATAACCTGTATTTCCTGTTTAAGGTTTCATCAAAAATAGCACAATAGACATTCCATTTCCATGTTACCCCAGTTGGAAAATTGTCATTCATATTTTTGCTTCACAATTTCATCCAGACACAATACTTCAGTGTGAAGCAACTGTGAGGAGGACATTTTTCTCTGATGAGTTTCTCTTCGATGTCGCTCACTAACCTGATAGCCTTATAAGGTCAAATGTACTCTTGTTTTTAGATACAGGATGCCATTTTGGAAGCAACCGATAGTTTTACTATTTGCCAATATCTTCAAAGCAGTTCAAATGCTGTCAGTTCCAGGCTTACTGTTATGGTAAAGTTTAAGGGTAGGGTTTAGAGTAGAGACAAACATTATGTCCTCTCAGTTTTATTAGACAACCAGTCAAACTACTGTATTTTGGGACTTGAATACATATTTGAGTAAGTACATTTCCGAAAAGCCAAAGGAGATATATTAATACACTTATTAAAATTGTTAGCAAACTGAAGTTATTATGGCAAACTGAAGAAAAACACTTAAAAAGAGATTGGACAAATTCCGATCAGGTCTGTAATCTTCCATTTTGTTTAAAACGACCATTGCCTTGATCTGGTCCTGTGTCTGCCCAGCCTCTAAGCCCTGGGTCTCAGAGGCGTCTGAAGGTCCTGACAGACAAGCACGGGTTTGAGAAGATCTACCATCTGACTGGCCCTGTGGTGGGTTTCAGAGAGCTGGACCTCAGCCTGAATAAGGGAGATCTGGTGGCCGTCATCAGTGAGATGGACACACGCGGGGACAGGCGCCGCTGGCTGGTTGACGCGGGGGGTAAGCGCTGAAGGACATCTCACTGCCTTCTCACAAGTGGGGGGCTGATTTTTAAAATGACTGACTGTCAAAAGAAGTGACTGTCTCTTTAGAAAGTAAAGCAGTAGCAGTCTGTCAACAGAGACAATCAGTCATTTAACCAGTGCATTGTGTTTTCAGGTCAACCTAGCATTTCGTTCCCATCTAGAAACCGTAGAGGTCTGCTTAAGCCGCCACCATTTTGTCACATCGTCTAGGGGTTGATTAATGCAGCACCTTTTAAAATGACTGACTGTAAAAAGAACTGACTCTCTTTAGAATATAAAGCAGTCGACAGAGACAATAAGCCATTTAAACATTGTGTTTTCAGGTCATTGTAGCATTTAGTTCCTGTCTAGAAACCACCAGTTTGTCAAGTCATCTAGTGGTTGATCACTGCAGCACTTCCTTGTTGGTCAATTACCAGTAGATGTGTAAGACGATATGACCTGGATCGAGTGACCTAGCAGGATATTGGTAATGCAACTAAAATATGACATGCTACATTGACTCTAAGAATCTGATGTCAATAAAAAAATGTCTTGAATCTGACAGTACCTTCGGTCTAGTGAGAAGAGACGCACATATTGTAGGCTACATTACCAGGAGGAAAATATTTTTCAGCTCAGGCACAGTGACAAATGCACTCATGTCAAAACATTGTCTTGTTCTTCATTGACCTAGAATAAGCTACTCTTTTTGAAAAAACTATTTTATTAGCCTACAGACAAATAAGTATTCTCTTTTCAGCAGCCACTATTGCTTTTATAACTTTTCCACGATTGTATATTCAGACATATTTCAAAAGGCCTGCAGTTCATTGACATATTTACAGTGTGTGATTGGTCTATATTCAATTCACATTAATTAGTGGTAAAACGACAGACCTATTGTTGTTATAGTATTCAGTTCTCACACTTGTGCTCACTAATGTGAGGTTATCGTGAACACCTTAGATACCCTTCCCTCGGCTATGATTGTGAAGTATTCATGTCTATCAGACGAGGGTTCATATCAGTCACATTTGCTTCTGTGAGCGATCGAGACATGCAGGCTTCCTCATCTCTCACCATTGCAATGCCCACATGTTGGTCTGAAGGCTACAGTGTTGCTCTAAGATGAGCTCAACCGGAAAAGCACATGCCACAAGTGATACCAGATCCTGACAAAACAGTCCAGAACTGCATGGTTTTGTTGTCCGTTTCCCCTCAGAGCCAGACGTCAGCCAGCAGTGTGCAGAGTGTCACAGTTAACCCATGACAGTCCAATTCAATAGATCTAATACTAGGATAGAAGGTAGTTCATTTATATCAGCACAATTCCTCATTTACAACACTGATCTCCTGTGTCCAGGTCCAAGAGGATACGTCCCCTCCTCCAAACTACTGCATTACCAGCCGGCCGCCACGGACGTTCCCACGTCGTCTCATCTGACGGTCAGTGCCATGGACCGCGTAGGAGTCAGACGTCACTCGCACACCCCCGACATCAGGCGAGACTCCTACTCCTATGACGTGCCCAAATCCACTCCTGTGAGAAACCTGTCCATGTACATGCCCCGCCTCCAGGTCAGTGACCATGAGGAACATTTTACATTTAATAATCTAGCGGTCGCCGTTATCCAGAGAGACTTACAATAAGTGCAGGGACCTCGCCTCGGAGCCACTTAAAGTAAAGTGCCTTGCTCAAGGGCCCAACAATATTTGGCCCACTCTGGAATTGAACTAACAAACTTCTTAATACTACTCTGACATCCTGACCACTGCTGTCTGATAACCTACACGTGTCATCACCCCATTCCATCACACACACACACACACACACACACACACACACACACACACACACACACACACACACACACACACACACACACACACACACACACACACACACACACACACGTGTGGAGGATGTGTGAAGGCACATTAATGTATCGAGGTTGTTTCTGTGTGGCTGGGTTAAATTACACATCTTCTGGTTGTTAAAGTGACAAATTCCCCCAGTGACCTTCATGAGGTTCATTACGCTCGTATCGCCAGCCCTCTTCATACGCCACTGGAATTATAATCACCACTGTAGGCAGGTGACACCCAATCCAACTGTTACTTACGTTCTTGTTTTGTCTATGTGCTGGAGTCGGTGTAGCCGTCTAAGCTTCCAACTCCGGTTTTCATTTGCCCCCCGCCCTGGTGACAGTATCTATAAAAACATGGTAACACTTTATTTTGAGAGTCCAAAAAGTGTGTCTGTAGATGCTCTATAGATTATCTGCAGACTATCAACAACCTTTT
>JACXGM010027560.1:0-14437 GCA_016801145.1 Umbra pygmaea | reverse complement strand
TATATATATATATATATATATATATATATATATATATATATATATATATATATATATATATATATATATATATATATATATATATATATATATTTATATATATATATATATATTTATATATATATATATATATATTTATGATCCGTGTTCCATGCCACGGTAAGGGCGTGAGAAGTGATATATACAGGTCCTTCTAAAAAAATTAGCATATTGTGAAGTTCATTATTTTCCATAATGTAATGATAAAAATTAAACTTTCATATATTTTAGATTCATTGCACACCAACTGAAATATTTCAGGTCATTTATTGTTTTAATACTGATGATTTTGGCATACAGCTCATGAAAACCCAAAATTCTCAAAGAATTAGCATATCATGAAAAGGGTCTCTAAACGAGCTATTAACCTATTGACACCCTCAAGCAAGAGGGTAAGACACAAAGAAATTTCTGAACAAATAGGCTGTTCCCCGAGTGCTGTATCAAGGCATCTCAGTGGGAAGTCTGTGGGAAGGAAAAAGTGTGGCAAAAAACGCTGCACAACGACAGTACCCTGAGGAAGATTGTGGAGAAGGACCAAAATATAATATATGAAATATTTCTGTTGGTGTGCAATGAATCGAAAATATATGAAAGTTTAATTTTTATCATTACATTATGGAAAATAATTAACTTTATCAAAATATGCTATATTTTTTAGAAGGACCTGTATATATTACCGTTGTGCTGCTCACATCTTGTGTCACCTGCAACTACTCATTAAATGTCATGTTCCCTGGATAATCTACGATTAAACCTTCAAGTGTGTAAGACACCTCCGCCTGTGGTCTCTCTCTCTCACCATTCCATTCACAAGCCAAATCGTGACACTGTCAGCTTTAATATGAGGGTATATTCATAATTATCAGATGAACCGTTTAGAAATCATAGAACCTTTTGTACATACTGTAGTCCTCCCTATTTCCGGGCACCAAAAAACACAGTCGGCAGTTGCATATCCTTTCCGTGCAATTACTGCTTGAAATCTGCGATGCATCAACATCACCAGATGCTGGGTATCTTCCCTGGTGATGCTCTGATAGGCCTGTACTGCAGCCATCTTTCAGTTCCTGCCCTCAGTCTCCTCTTCAGCGTTTAAAAAGCCATGTTCAATTGGATTCAGATCTAGGTATTGAAACATGTACCAAAGTAACCAAAAATGTATCACTCCAACGAATTATGAAGCTCACTTATATATCAACATATTTCTAGTTAGGTTTACGTTCTCGTCTTATTAGGCAGTATTGGTCCTTCTGTTACAATGCAACTTCACATTTTACTATTATGTTGGTCCTAATGTTTTGAAATTATGTTGGTCTTCAGACGCGGCCTTACCCATGTTTCACCCGTTTCAATTGAAACCGGCCCCGCCATCCAAAGGGGGCCCCAACAGACCGGCAAAATCCTATTAATAGCCACAAGGTATGAAATCAACCTTGTTATTTGCGGTCTTCTGGAGAAATACTACACTGCCCACAATTCTAATCAAAACACTGACGTCTGATTGGTCAAACTTGCGGTTAACATGGCAACGATTACCGCCCCCGCGAACGGCTTAAGCGATCTGAAATATACTCTCGGTAGTTCGTGTTTACACCTTTTATTATATATATATTATTGAAACAGGCCCCGAGATGCTTAAGGCCGCTGCTGTTGGTCTTTAACATGCTCTATTTCATTGCGCCAGCTTGAAAATCACGGTACATTCCATAGCGATTCGAATTATTTTCCAATGTTTACGGTTAAGTTTATGATTAAGATTTGGCATTACTACTAAGCTTAAGGTAAAATTATAAACAACAACAATCACCTGTCTAGAAACACAAATGTGAATCGCACTAGAATGGAGAAAAGAAAACATTGCTTCCATCTGGATTTGAACTTGCAACCACCAGTATGAAAGTCAGTTACTTAAATGCCCATCCTCCATCCCCGACCAACACTCTACAAACATTCAAACTAGTTGACACAGACTGCACTCAAACCGGTCCTAGAGTCTGGGATGTGCAGTGATAGTACTTCATATGTTAATATTTCACAGTTAACATTGGCTTTGTTATTGGGTTTTTACAAGAGTTCCCTAGAAACAAAGTTCATTAGATTTAGTGCAGTTTGTAAGGCTTTGTGTCTGTATGCAATGTAAGCTCAGTGTCCCAAAGCCATTAGTCTCAAGTCCCATTTAGACCAAGCAGTGTAGTTTTTCAGATAAAATCTGCCACGGTTTGAAATTGTCTGAGGCCAATGTTTCTGGGTTAGGACTACGTCAACAACACCACATTTTACTGCACCATGTTTTTGTATTTAAATCTTCTGCTGTGTCCATTGTAATCAAACACATTTTTACTACTCAATCCCTTTACATATCCACATATAATTGTTTCTTGAAAAAGCTTTACATTTCGGCCAAGCCCTTGTAGTGTGTTCCAAAACACAGAATTTGACCACAACTACAAATCTGTCTCAAAGTCAGTAGCTGACCTGTTGGGACAGCATGAATGATCTAGCAAACTTTCATTTCATTAGGCAGTTTTAAAAATACAGCCAGTCAGCTCGCCTCACAATGCCTCTCAGTACACACTGATTACCCTATGAGGCGGTAACAGCTGCTTTATAGACGCATGGAGGCCAGTGTCGCTTTCAATTAAAGAGTGGGCTCATTGTAGTTGCTGCAATGGAATGAATGTAAACCGTATGTTGTGGCATATCCCATTCCATTCATAACAGGCAGACCCACCTTTTAACAGCTGACCAATCCATCCTCTTTCTAAACTTGACATTATATAACAGTTCCCATTGGTTTTTTCACTGTAAGCAAACCACAAGATCCAGAATTCATAGCGATGTTCAGCTCTTCATGTAATGAGAAATCATCAGAAGCAACTGTTACAGTACTTATAGAAAACAATCATACCCCTTGATTTTTTTCTTACTGCCTGAAATCAAAAACCATAAAAAATAAACTACAGGCTTACACTTTATTTGGAGAGTCCAAAATTCCATCTGTAGGTGCTCTATAGATAGTTTGTTGATGATATGAGTATCTGTTGATAAGCAACTAATTGTGTAGTTTAAAGGTAGGGGTAAATTTAGAATATGTTTTAGGGTAATGGTTAACCTTAGGCTTAACATTAGGGGAAGGGTTCAAGGTTAGGATTAGAGCATCTACAGATACATGTTTTGGACTCTCAAAATAAAGTGTTACCAAGCTTTATTTACACATTCTGCCTTACAACATTCAGGTAAGGTAAAGATGCAACAGTTTGGAAACTAAAAAAAATCTAATGAAGAATAGAACAACAGTTGAAAAAGTGATGAGTCCCCTGATTTAATACTGTGTAGATCCACCTTGCTTTAATTGCCGCTATTATTCTGTTAGCTTTGACCACCTAGATTGGGGAATATTTGTCCATTCTTCCATGCAGAATTGTTACAGTTCAGTCACATTTCATGGTGAGCGTCAAATGACTGCTCTTTCAAGTCCATCCACAGATCAGGTTTGATTATTTAAATATTACTTACTGGAAGCACCCATGGAGGTGATCAACTGGCCTTTCCACATGCAACGTATTGAGAGGGTTGTTAAAATGGTGACTGAGGCTTCTGCTAAGTTCATTTCACATGAAAAGAGAGATGGAGGGATCAGAGCTCAGGAGACCAGCAGGAGGCTGATGTCCAAGAACGAATCAAAGAAGGACTTGTGCAAAGTTCAGGAAGTCAGGAGATTGTTCCTTGTAATTGTATCCAGTCATTCATGGAGTTCAATAGTTTAATAAATATGTTAATTTGATTTGGCTCTGTAAATATGTTTTCTAACAATTTAAAAGATACACAATTTAGACACCCCTCATGTTAAGAGGTCCTTCAGATTCATGTTAGCACCTGAGTGTGACTCGCCCTAATACATACTCATAGGGTTAATTGGTTTCAGACTTCAAGTAGTTATTGCATGCAAAGCTGCATGTATGTAGTGCTTTACATATGTAAATACATTTATTTAACCAATAAATTACTGTTTTTTTCTGATTACTCCCTTTACTGCTACAGACCTTGTGAGAGAGCAGGGAAAACAGTAGGAAAAGACCATTAATTGATCCGGTTGTTTTCAAGTTTAGGTTGTCTATAAAGATGGTCTAATGATTCATGTGTGGGTGATGGAATCACACAGTAATGGAGTCAATGGTTACATCTGTCAGACAGAGCCTGGCCTAATAGCTGTAGCGTGCATCTTCACCAGGATAAACTTCACAACACAGTGTGAGCAGACAGTGCCCCGTCACAACATAAGATCAACCAATGGGATTAATAGTCTAAAGCAAACTTTTGGTTAGGGCAGATGTATCATCACTCATGGCGTTTCTGGAAAGTCATCTGCTTATTTGAAGGAAGTTTCCCACAGGCTGTTTCAGCTGGCCACGTTGAATGTCAAGGCTAGCAGGATTGGAGAAGAGAACATTTTCACCAGGTTTTGAGGTTGTTGTTTTAGATTGGTTTTTCCTTGTGTTGTTTATCTTTGGAGAAGATCTGGACTAAACTGTTTGTTAAATATGGGCCTATGTACATCACACTCCACAGGCGGTAAAAATAAGACAGCTGCTAAATGTTTTATCTTGGGTGGGCAGACCTTTGTGGATAGATTAAACTTGTAAGCCCCATGTAGTAGTTTTTTTATTACATTCATAACTAATGTAATTATTTAAGGCCCTCTTTGGGTTTCTTTATCAGAAACCATGTAAAAAATAAAAGTTCAAACAAACAAATGTTGTGAAGTGAAACACATGAAATTAGTAAAAGGTTTGGCCACAAATTTTCCTTTGTGGTAATTAAAATTGTTAACAGCATTTTGTCAAAGTAAAACAACAACACATTTCTCAGGAATTTCAAACAGATTATTTCACTTCTGGCTAAGATGCTCAGACAGTCTTGTTCATTCTGTGAGCCCACAGCAACCTTGAGTTGTGGCCTGTGGGGATTATTGATCAATGAGTATTCTGTGGCTTTGTAATGGTGGTGGTCTAACTGATCTCGCTGTGTGTTTCAGGGCATGGCCTTCTCCCTGGAGGAGCGTCTCCAGCTGGGCATCCACGGCCTTCTACCACCCTGCTTTCTCAGTCAGGATGTCCAACTTCTCCGGGTACTGAAGAACTACGAGATGAAAAAAGATGACCTGGATAGGTGAGACTGCAATAACGACAGATTTGTCCTTCTGCGTGTCTCAAGGGAGAGCCCAGCCACAGTGAGAGCCAGGGAAGGAGAGCAAAGGAAAAGGAGAGAAAGATCACTCATCTTGAAGCCTTCAAAATTACTGAGATTTAGCAGAAGGATTATCGACCTCTCATCTGAGGGCTATGTTCAACCCCGCCCAACAATCCACCATTTCCTCAACTTTGTTCCTCCTATTTTTATTCCTCCTCAATTTCTCAACTTTTCCATGTCCTCATTTTACTTTGTCACAGTTTTTCACAATCTCCTTTGTGAAATGCTGATTTCATCTAACGTCTCTAAACTGTCGCTGATTAGGATTGTGTTATGTAAAGCCTCATGCTTTGGTCTCAGGCTGATTTCTCTGATGTTCAAACAACTTTGCTGCAGATGTCTCCTGTCTGCAGTCAGTCAGGATGGGTGGGTGCCCCCCAACAGTTGTGTGTTCATCCATCTGTTTTAAGCATTTGACACCATTTAATTGTCCATTTCAATTGTGACAGAACAAGTTCACCTCCGTATTCCTGCGTTTCTTATGTTGAAATGTGAATACTCAGTGGGAATGCTAGTTGTTAGCTGTGAATTGCTCAGTTTTATTAGTGTAGCCTGGTGGTATGATGACTGGCAATGTTCTTATGCTGTACTGATGAAGAATAGCAATGAAATCTGTTTTACTCTTTCCCATGCCCTGTCATTGATGCTAACAGTTTATCATAGTCTGGCAGTAATGTCAAGTCAGGGCATAAGACCAGATTTTCAGAGATTTTATTCGCTTTGCCTGTCCTAAAATGTTTACATTAGAGTCTGGGATGTTTTTCTCAAGCCTTTTTTTGTATTTTTAACTGGACCTGACTGTGTCACATTTGTTTGACACTATAGTCAAATTTGGAAAAAACATTCTATTCCAATCAGACTTTTTACTATTCCCCAAAGCAGGCTTTATTTTGATGTACAGTACAGTGAGAACACAGTTTGGACTCTGGATACCTCTGTCTTTAAACAGAGATTGAAGCCTAGGCTGGCTGTATTTGGAAAAGCCTCTTTCAACCACAAAGTCAAATGGAGTGAAAAAAGATCATGTGTAACAAATGGTCATTCAATATACAGTGCATTTGTCATTAGAAAATATTTTTTATTATTCGAAATTCTGACCAGCACGGGCATGTCTGCCAAGAATCATGAATTTAGACAAAAAAGGAAAGGCTTTTGGAGGGAAAAGCTATTTAGCCATGCTGAGATTTGGCAGGGATTTGCACGCTTGTTAACACATAGATTGTCCAAAAATTGTTTGCTAGTATGACAGTGATTTGCTTCAGAATTCGAGAACAGCTACAGGCTGAAATAGCCAGTAGTGGAAAATGGCAGGTTGTTCAATCCACATGACAAAATCTCCTTTCATCACAAAATAAATATGCCTAGCCAGAATTTACTTGGTCTAGAGATGCTGGTAGTGGTAGACCATATAAATGTACATAATACAAAAAATATACACATATGTTTACTATAACTTATATGTAGTTGATTTTGAACCTGTAGTGTAGAACGATGCGATATGCTGAGTACATAATATTCCTGACTTTTATTGTGCATACTAGCTAATATAATTACTGTACTGTTTTGAAACCTCAACACTGACTAATCATGCTAGGTTCATGTTTGCTTTTGTTATAACCAGACACCCCAATCTGTAAGGACTCTACAAACAGCTAAGAACTGGAAGTCAGGGACCATAAGTATAGATACCGGACTTTACCACATTGAGATAATTGCTGGCTAATGTATGTTACGGATATCTTTTTGCAAAAGTGAAACATAAAAAATATTAGCTACTACTAAATATTAAAAACCAACACTGACTAATTGTGCTGGTTAGCATTTGCTGTACAATATTGTGCCACTGATAAATGCTGTGGGATTTATTACAGACAAATTTACCAACAACCCATAGCTAGTAGAATAGTGTGAACTTTTGCATTCTTGACATTTCCAACTGATGTAAAAATAGTTTTGCCCCTTCCAAGTAAGTCCTGTCAACGATCCCATTTATTGCAACAGAGTATTAATCTGTTGACATAGACTTTCAACAGGATCTGCAAATGTCACTGCAGTAGTTCCCTCTATATGAAATCCTAAATTGTATTACATTTTAATTATGTACAGTACTGTATCACCATAGAAAAGCACTCAGAAAAAGTTTATTTTCAAAAAAGTGTCTTACAAATATTTAGAACATGACAGAAACCAGCGGGCCGCAAAGTGAAGTTCTTTAACTTCCAGGGTATTTTGACTGAATGAGGCAATCAGCCAGTCAAACCTGCATGGTAATTGCCCATATTTCTGTCAATGAGATTGACCACAGTTGCATGTACAGTATCTCACAAAAGTGAGTACACCCCACACATTTTGTAAATATTTGATTTTAACTTTTCATGTGACAACACTGAAGAAATGACACTTTGCTATAATGTAAAGTAGTGAATGTACACCTTGTATAACAGTGTAAATTTGCTGTCCCCTCAAAATTATTCAACACACAGCTATTAAGGTATAACCAGCTGGCAACAAAAGTGAGTACACCCCTAAGTGAAAATGTTGAAATTGGGCCAAATTAGCCCTTTTTCCTCCCCGGCGTCATGTGACTCATTAGTTTGCAAGATCTCAGGTGTGAATGGGGAGCAGGTGTGTTCAATTTGGTGTTATCGCTTTCACACTCCATTATACTGGTCACTGGATGTTCAACATGGCACCTCATGGCAAAGAACTCTCTGAGGATCTGAATAAAAATAATTGTTGCTACATAAAGATGGCCTAGGCTATAAGAAGATTACCAAAGACCCTGAAACTGAGCTGCAGCATAATGGCTAAGACCTTACAGCAGTATATATATATTGCTGAATTCCACGTTAATGTCTGAATTCCGCGTTTCGTCCGCATTCTCCGCATCGCGCATACATAGGTGATTTTAGCAGGATTCCAAAGTCTCTGACTGGTGTTTGTGTTTTACATTATTGTGAACACTGGGTTTGGAATACCAACCCAGAAAAATATATAAACTCAGTGTTTATAAGTAAATTTGTTTTTATGTATAGATTCTGCAATTCTACCTGTGTTTTCTGCAACGTGGAACCCATAGGGCCCTAGTTTACTAAACCCTATTGAGCATTTGTCGGGCATCATCAAATGGAAGGTGGAAGAGTGCAAGGTCTCTAACATCTACCAGCTCCGTGATGTCGTCATGAAAGGAGTGGAAGAGGACTCCAGTGGCAACCTGTGCAGCTCTGGTGACCTGCATGCCCAAGAGGGTTAAGGCAGTGCTGGAAAATAATAATGGCCACAGTATTGACACTGGGCCCAACTTTGACATTTTCACTTAGTGGTGTACTCATGTTTGTTGCCAGCAGTTTAGACCTAATGGCTGTGTGTTGAGTTATTTGGAAAGGACAGCAAATTTACACTGTTATACAAGCAGTTCACAGTAATTTACATTAGTTGGTTTCCATGTTGGTGTGCTTCCAGACAACTCAACTTTGGTTACATCTGTCCACTGAATATTTTGCCAGTAGCTCTGTGGACCATCCTTTTTTTGGACAGCAGTGGCTTCTTCTTTGGTATCCTTCCATGAAGTACATAGTTGTTTAGTGTGTTTCATATTTTAGACTCATCAACAGAGATGTTAGTCGAGTTCCAGAAACGTCTGTAATTTCTGTCTTTAGCTGATACTCTAGGATACTTCTCAACTTTATTGTAATCTGTGCTGTGCTCCTGCAGCCATCTTTGCAGGATGGTCACCCCTAGAGAGAGTAGAAACAGCGTTCGACTTTTATAGACAATTTTGTTACCGTAGACTGATGAACATCACAGCTTTTAGAGATACTTTTGCAACCAGCTTCATGCATGTCAACACATTTTTCTTCCTGAAGTTTTTTGTACGACAGGGCAGCTCTAACCAACACCACCAATCTTGTCTCATTGATTGATCGGACTCCAGCTTAGCTGACCCAAGACTCAAATTATTTTAGAATAACATACTTATTCAACCTGCACTGCAAATGCTGACATGAATTCAATATAAACAAGAGAAATACATTTTCTGTTATTAGCTTAAGCAGACTGTATTTGTATTGTGACTTTGTTAAAGATCAGATATAATTTTATGACCAATTTATGCAGAAATCCAGTTTATTTCAAAGGGTTCACGTGCTTTTTTTACCACTATACAGAATATGTTTACAGATAAAATGAAATACAGTAGAGAAGAGTTTTTGCAGAAACGGCAGTAGGGCGGAATTAAACCCATGCTGCAGCGTTACAGTATGTGGACCGGAGTCTGTTGGACCACCCTAGACATTAAGGATTTTTTAAGAAGAGATGTTAAATGCCTCCTATCCCAACACGACCCTGCGGGAGAAAGTCAAGCATGCTTTCAATCATTCCAACAAGAGGGACATTATACTCTGGCTTTTATGGAAGGCTGTGTTCTCATGAGTGGAGAACCCATGTTGCGGTCTAGTAGTTAATTTGCATCGTCTGTAAACCTTCAGTTCTCCCCATCGATGTTTAATCGTAACAAGGAGCTTGTGTTGATCTCTGTGGACTGTTTCTGTGCCCTGTGTATTTTTCTAAGCATTTGGAACATAAGCAACACTAACTGTACCCAGTAATTATTGTACCACTTGTAGCGCATGGTTGGCAACTTTCATATTTAGCGAGGGGAAACGTGGCATTCTGACACTGTCTCTGTCTTTTTATATAATTATGTCGTCTAGGGATCTGTTTTGAAATGTAAAGTAGGGCACAACATAATAAAGATTTTTTCTCACATGGTGATCTGTATGAGTTATCTCCTCTTTTATTCTCCCTCCTTAACACACTTTCAAGTTGTCTTTCATTGTCTACTGTAGGTTTCTCTGCCTTTCTTGTGGTCTGTCTGTCTCTCTATCTTTCTGTCTGCCTCTTACATGTCCTCTCTCTCTGTTGGCATGCCTATCTGCCTCTCCTTCTCAGTTTTAATGTTCCATTTTAGGTGTGTTTAAGCTCTTCCTACTCTGCTGTTCCTAGATACGTGTTTCTGATGGGGCTCCAGGACAGGAATGAAAAGCTCTTCTACAGGGTTCTGACGTCAGACACGGAGAGGTTCATGCCCATAGTCTACACCCCCACCGTGGGCCTGGCCTGCCAGATGTATGGCCTCGCCTTCCGGAGACCAAGGTGAGACATTGTTCCACTGTCACACATGTGAATGTACAGAATATATACACTGGTTACCAGATGCTTAGACATTTTCTGTCACATGCCTGCGCACACATGGGACTCACTCAAAACATCATTCAAGTTAGTGCATTTTACAGATCTTTCCAATACATTGCTATGAAACACTGTTGAATCTGTGTATTTTGCACACCCGTTGAAATACAACTTAAATGTGAGGCCTTTGAAATCATATTCTGCCAGTATAAGCAGTAATACACTGCTCCATTCAGCTCTCCCTGAATGGCCCTGGCATTGAATACAACAGGGTTTGTCTCTTATGTCTGCTCTGCTATCTCTGTATCTGTTTATCTTGAAACAATAACATTTGCCAGTAAACCCTATTGCTCCCGAAGGAGGATGTTGAAGTACAGCACTGCATTTAATATTGATTTGATTAACACTTTGGTAATGAACACACTTTATGAACACTCTCAATGATTAACTTAGGGAGCTAGAGTCCAGTAAATTAAACAAAATGTCATTCCTGACAAAAGGCTGTAGTCTTTATCAAATCATTGAAAGTAGGTCTATAGCTATTTTTGGGAAGCAATTTCATTCCCCTGTTTGTATCCCCACCCAGCTTGTAATGTTCACTACCCTTTTACGCCTTGTCTTGTTGGGAGCACCTCAGCAGGTTAGGGGTGGTTAACGATTGCCTCTCATCTCACTTCACCATTTTAACACGGAACCCTTAAGTTAGTACGTACACAGATGTGCCATAACAATGTATCATGTAGACAGTGCACCCAGGTTCTTTCTCATTTATAGAGGCGCAGACCAACGTTAACTTATACAAAATGTCTTTATTGCACAACCTCAGCAAACAGTGAAAACGTTGTACACGGTCTGGATAATCACAAATCAGGTCCTAGCCACAAGCTTTTGTATATGCTACACACACAGGCTCAAAACAGTGACACAGGCCAAATTAATCTGAAACCCAAATACAGCATGCCGTAATGCCTGGTTTAGATTACACAATTTATTTGTCTGTTACAATAGTCACTGTCTCACATTACGAAATTTTGACTCCTTGTCGTGAAAAAGAAATATGTCAGACTACACGTTGCTTCCTGACCTGTCATTGTGTGCCATCTTTATGACGTGCGTGATGTAATCGAAGGCGAAACTAGTAGTGACTGACTTCCGGGAATGAACATAAACAACTAGTGGATGAAGCAGCGAGTTTTGTATTGCTATTGTGTTCAGAAAAATGTAAAAAAAAGAAAGGCAACCTGACCATGGACATATTCCTGGATTGCCCGAAGTCAATCCTCCAAAGAGAACTTGAGGTAAAATATTGTATTTTTATATATATATATTACTTTTAGCCAGTAGTAAAAGTAATATAAATGTTGCTAACTTGCCACAGCGATAACATATTTCAAAAACAGAGTGTAAAAAAAAAATTTAACTTGTTCACCAATGTAATTAAATACTTCTAATGTTCTCCTATTGGTCAACGACACGTGACGGAACCCGTCGTGGAGGACCGAGAAAATATTAAACATGCTAGTCTATTTGTCGTGATGTCGTGAAGCATTGCAGATGCGATGTAGGTTGTCGCCCACTATGACACACTATACAAGATGAAACGATCAAATCTTGCGTCCGGACGCCCGTTGTTGTTTACGAATCCCCATGACACCCTACATCAAATGGATCATGCCAAAATCAGTGTAAAATGTCGTAATCTGAACCAGGCATAAGAAACCCAACCGTCATGAATGAAGTTCATGTTAACCTATAAATTGTTAATTTATTTTATTTGCATTTACATAAACATTAATTCCTCAAACAACCTAAACATTAAAATGAACAAAATAATACATAACAATACATCACAGAAAATTCCTTTCTCATGGACGCTAACCAAGACGGGGGTGCACGGGGCCAAGGTTTTGAGCCGTGGCCAAGGTTCACTGAAAAAAGCGGTGTAAACAAAATGGGTTGTGATAGAACACACTGGAATCCAAATTGTAAGGAAGACATCCATGTACTCTAGGCTTTCAGAGCCAACGGTCTTTGATTTTGGTGGTCAACTTAAAAAAATAGTGCTTTTGGGAAGCCCCTTCATTGTTACAAAATGCATTTATAAAACTTCACTCTCAAAGAAATATAACACACACTGTTATACCAATCCTGCTCGACACATATAGTGTAGATTTTTTTACATTCATTTTTATCAAGAGCATGACGGTATTTAAAAAATATATGTAATTTTCAAATTGCAGTTTCATCTGTGTCATTCACAATTCTGTATAGTTAAATATCATTGCTTTCTGATGTAAGCCTTGCAAAATAAGCTTTTTTTTTACAAGAATTCTTTAGGTATATGTGTTACTTTATTTAGTGCACTCCAAGCACCCAAAAACCCCAACACTAAGATCTCATTCTTCTACATATTTGCAAATTTCCACAACCATTTAGATCCATGATTGTGTAGGTGTGTATGAGTGTGTATGTCTAGACCACCAGAGTCGCTAAGGAGAACTAGATGAGATCTCTAATCACAGCCTCCCTTCTCAGATATAAAGAACACTGTGTTGGAAGAGGCTCCCTGCTGGGACTACATGCCTGCTATAATCTGCCTTCACACAGACTAAACACGCAAACTCTAGGATACGCTGCAGGGGGTTAAAGTTCAAGCACTGTTAAGTGTCAAAACAAAGCTTTTTCCCTGACCTCTGGATTGGCTAATGGGAGGAGCATTGACGAAGCACAGTCAATACATTGAGATCCTTTGCGATTTGAGATTAATATATTATTATTATATTTAATAAATATTGCCTATTAAATCCCTTATGTCTCTAACAGGAGTCTGTTATTAGTGAAAGTTTTCAGCCTCACTGAGACACTTCTGTGATGTGTAAAAAATATGGACAAAATGCCTGGAAATTATACCTGATGCTTTTCTTTTCCAAAATGCCTAGAAAAATACCTGATGCTTTTTTATAGTGAATTGAGCAAAAAAGTATTAGCTTGGCAGATTGCTAATTTAACTGATATTTTAATAAGATATATTTGAAGTGTGGTTTGCTGTATATTTGCCAGGGGTTGTTGAGCTTAAGATTTAATATTTTATCAGATGCAAGCATTTTCCACAATTTAAGTCTGTGCAAAGGGTTTCAAAAGTCTGGTAACTTTTGTGTGTGTGTGTGTGTTTGTGTGTGTGTGTGTGTGTGTGTGTGTGTGTGTGTCCTTACCATGTGTGCAGGGGTGTAGGACAGGGTGGAAAAGGAGTACTTAGTATATAGGGCCCAAACATGTGGAGGGGCCCTAAAATCCAGAAATAGATGGGAGGGGCCCTCAGAGACAACCCATGTACAGGGCCTAGAATCTTGGGCTAAGTCCCTGCATGTCTGTCAAGGATAAAATTTCATGGAACCACAGACTTTTCTTCCTACCCTGTCATGTCAATAATGGAGCATTAGACTCAAATCGCCAAGAGATGGTCTTTAACTAAGGGCTAAGATACAGGGTTACGATAGAAGGTCAGGCTTAAGGCCATGACTCATTCTATAGTAATGAAAGACATCAGTTGAAGTTGCCACTGTGCCCGCCACAGCGTCTGAATTTGGCTATGTGTTTGAAGCATCTCGGCTCCCCGTGGTGAGAAGCTTAAATATTGTGATACAAGCGGCCCACACACAGTGATGCTGAGAATGTGAGAGAAATCTAGTGCAGATCCCTTAGCAATGCAGGATAAGGAGATGTTAAGAAAACACGATACAGATCTGTCACCTGTGGCGGGTCTTTGTTATTTGTATTTTTTTATGATTACAACATTGATAATACAAATAAAAATGTACAGTTCACATAGACATTTAGAAAGAAACTAGGCTAACATCTGCACAGAACTAATCCGGCAGTCACTGGAGGCACTCAAAATAAGCAGTCAAAGGCTGCCATCTGTGAACAGTCACTGGAGGCCCTCAAAATAAGCAGT
>JACXGM010027559.1:0-14437 GCA_016801145.1 Umbra pygmaea | reverse complement strand
TGCTGTTTTGCGACCTGATACAGCAAGAGTTTTATCTACCAGTTAGCTCCGCCATAGGGGCTTAGCGAAAAACCACTGGTGATTGGTCGTAGTGTTATCCAATTGTGTACCTTAAGATTTTCAAATGCATGCTTGGTGCCGCCTCTCGAGTTGGGTCATTTTCATTACTCGATGCCAGACCCATATCTCCTCCGGATTTAGGTCTGGACTTTTCCAGGCTAGCATGGCGTACCACAAAGACAGAAAAGAGGATTTTCCAGTCATCCAGTCATCACGGGAGAACATCAGTTGTTGTGAAAAGAACTGAAATCTCAAGTGGCGGCGACAGTGATAATACAACAGCATTCAGGAAACGTGAGTATTCCGACAAACAGTGCCCACTACACTGTAAGAAATGTGCATCCGCATTGTCAGATTTACTTAACAATGTTATCTTTGATTTACACAACATGTTGTGTTTCTCCTCAGAAACATGTTGCATAAATCCAACATAATATTTTTAAAAATGAGGAGATGTTTATGTTGTGTAAATCAAACAAAAATGTTGTGGCTTCAGAAACAAAAGGAAAAACATCTGTTTCAAGTGCTGTGCTTCATCTACTCATGTTGCTAAAGACTGTAACAGGCCTCTGCTGTGCCAAGAGTGCAACAGCGACAAACACCCATCAGCGCTACATCCAGGGCCCGCCCCATGGAAAACTGATGTGTATTTGAGTAACGTGGATCACAGCAGGGAGAGGCAGCAGCTGGAGGCCATTCCTTCGGTGACATCCTAATGCACGGAAATCTGTGGAAGTGTGAACACGTCAAAATCCTGCTCCAAAATCTGTCTTGCATTAGTGTATCCTGCTGGCCAAAGAGATCGATCCATGAAGACCTACATTGTTCTTGATGAGCAAAGCAACAAGTCCCTTTGAAAAAAACAGAATTCTTTGAACAGTTTGGAATTCAAAGTGCAGGATCGAGGTACACTCTGAAGACATGCTCAGGAGTGGTGGATACAGTCGGGCGACGCGCCAGCAACTTCATATTGGAGTCAGTGGATGGCAGCATCCACATTCCCTTGCCTACTCTGATTGAGTGTGAAATGCTGCCAGATGACAGGTCTGAAATACCATCACCAGAGGTAGCCAGACATCATCCTCACCTCAAGCACTTGACAGACAAAATCCCAGCTCTGGATCCCAATGCGTCCATCCTCCTTCTCCTTGGGCGAGACATAATCCGACTGCACAAGGTGAGGGAACAATGTAATGGGCCACACAATGCACCGTTTGCCCAGCGACTCGACCTTGGATGGGTGATAATTGGAGATGTGTGTCTGGGAAGAGCACATAAATCCACTACTGCCAGTTTCTTCAGAACCAGTGTTCTGATAAACGGACACCACTACTTCCTCAGGTCATGCACCATCAACTTAATGGTCAGAGAGAAGATTGACAGTGCTGTACCACCCCACACCTCTCCAAGTGTGTCTCATGCAGCCAATGAACCAGACAGCATGGGTAGAGATGTGTTTCAAAGAACAAAGCGCGACGATCAGCTTGGCCTGTCCATCGAAGATGAGTTATTCCTTGACCTCATGGATAAGGAGGTCTACATAAACGACTCAAACTGCTGGGTAGCACCACTGCCATTCAAGCCAAACAGGCCGCGTCTGACCAACAACAGACAACAAGCTGTCAAACGCCTCGCCTCCCTCTGCCGTACGCTGGAGAAGAAACATGGTATGAAAGAGCACTTCTTCAACTTCATACAAGCAATGTTTGACACAGACTAAGCAGAGCCTGCCCCAGCGCTGAGGCCACAACATGAATGCTGGTACTTACCAATATTCGGTGTTTATCACCAACAGAAAAAGGACCAAATACGTGTAGTGTTTGATTCCAGTGTGAAGCACGAAGGCACCTCCCTTAATGATGTTCTTCTTAGTGGGCCTGACATGAACAACACATTACTGGGGGTCCTCATGCGCTTCCGCAGAGAGCCTGTAGCGATAACTGCAGATGTACAGCAGATGTTCTACTGCTTCATTGTCCAGGAAGAGCATCGTGATTTTCTAAGATTCTTGTGGTTTAAAGACAACAACCCAAACAAACACATCACTGAGTACTGCATGAAAGTGCATGTTTTTGGCAACTCTCCTTCCCCTGCAGTAGCCATCTACGGCCTGAGAAGAGCAGCCCTGCACGGAGAAAAGGAACATGGCAGTGAAGCTAAACAGTTCATCATGAGAAACTTCTATGTTGATGATGGGCTATCCTCATTCCCCACTGACGAAAAGGCCATCACCGTACTGAAAAACAGTTAGCATCAAGCTACACAAAATAGCCTCTAACAGTCGTGCTGTGATGGATGCCTTTGCCCCTGATGAGCAGGCCAAAAACCTGGTGGATCTGGAGCTAACTGGTGACCCCTTGCCACTGCAGCGCAGTTTGGGACTCACATGGAACTTGCAGTCAGACACGTTCACCTTCTGTGTCTCTAGAGAGAAGAAGCCATTTACTAGAAGGGGAATCCTGTCTACAGTCAGTGGACTTTACGACCCCCTGGGTCTTGTGGCACCTGTCACAATTCAAGGAAAATCCTTAGTCAGGGAGTTGTCTGCCGAACAAGCGGAATGGGATGCTCCTCTGCCAGCGTTGAAAGAGGAACAGTGGAGAATGTGGACAGACTCACTCCCTGAGCTTGAGCAGCTTCAGATTGAAAGACCTTATGTGCCTGTTTCTTTGTGCTCCACAAAACACAGAGAACTCTGCGTCTTCTCTGATGCCTCCACTATGGCCATATCAGCAGTGGCTTATCTCAAAGCAACAGATAAAAAGGACACACTCACATTGGATTCCTCATGGGCAAGGCAAGGCTGGCTCCTCATCCCCTGCTGACTGTTCCAAAGCTCGAGCTTTGTGCTGCTGTCTTGGCTGTTGAAATGGCAGACTTAATTATAGAAGAACTTGACGTGGACATTCACAAAGTCACATTCTATACAGACAGCCGGATTGTGTTGGGCTACATCAACAACACAAGTAGAATATTCTATGTATATGTTGCCAACAGAGTCACTCGCATTAGAAAGTCAACAATCCCTGAACAATGGCACTTTGTCAATACAGAACCCAACCCTGCAGACCATGGGACTCGCTCAGTGCCAGCAGCCATGTTAAAGGACACCAACTGGTTCACAGGTCCAGCCTTCTTAGCCAAAGACACCTCACAGCCAGAGAAGTTTGAGCTCCTTGACCCTGAAGCAGACGCAGATACACGCCCACAGGTTCAAGCCTTCACAACCAAGGCTTTCGAAAGCGATCTGGGATCACACCGATTTAAACGATTCTCCAGCTGGAAGTCACTCATTCGAGCCATTACCAAGCTGATACACAAAGCCAGGTCCTGTGCAAAGGTTGAGCCAGCAACATGGATGAGCCGACACAAGCAAAACTAATAGCCATCAGAAATGCTCAACATGATGTGTTTGCTGAAGAGATGAAATGCATTTCCAGAGGTGAAGTCATTCCAAAGTCAAGCCCTCTGAGGAAACTGAATCCAATTGTGGACAAGGACGGACTGCTGAGAGTTGGAGGACGCATTCCATTGGCTGACATACCCTGTGAAGATAAACACCCAATCATTGTCTCTGGAAAACACCACGTAGCAACCTTATTGGCGAGGCATTACCATTCAAGGGTCGCTCATCAGGGAAGACATCTGACAGAGGGTGCTATTCGCTCTGCTGGACTGTGGCTGATTGGAGGGAAGAGACTGGTATCAAGCATCATACATAAATGTGTGACCTGTAAAAAGCTGAAAGGAAGAATGGAAGAACAAATAATGTCAAACCTAACTGTTGAACGACTCGACCCAGGTCCTTCATTCACAAATGTAGGTGTGGATGTGTTTGGCCCATGGACCATAATCTCAAGACGAACTCGCGGTGGCATTGCAAAGAATAAACGCTGGGCAGTCATCTTTACCTGCATGGTAACAAGAGCTGTGCATATAGAAGTGCTCGAGTCTCTGTCCTCCTCAAGCTTCATTAGCCGCTTTCCGACCAAGTAGTTACAGGAACGTAGTTATAGGAACAGTCAACTTCTAAACAGTTCTACTAACTACTCTCCCCCAAAACCGGTTTTGCTCTTTGCCATCGCACTGGTCAAGTGGCCATAGGAACTGCTAGGAGGGATAAAGGAGTGACGCAAGCACCGCAACAGGCTTTTATAGCGTCTCTAGACTTTAGTGTAGCGCTACATACAACATTTCACAGTTTAATGTTTGTAACACTGGGTCTATGATTGGAGATAAGTGTGTAAATCAGCTTATGTATGCGGATGATTTGGTTGTTTTCAGCCCAAGCAGTGCTGGGTTCCTACCGTGGCTTGCTGTTCTTTCAGATTATGAGGCTGAAAACAACATCCAATACAATTTTATAAAAATAATGTTGTGTTGATAATGTCCTAATAACGGAGTTTGAACCGCAGCGTTTTAAAACTAGACTGGAGTCATAGAAATTGAGTAGCTACTTAACAGAAACACAAAAGACGAAGGCTCCAGCATGATATGTAGCATTATACGCAACAGACAAACGAAGCAACCTATGTAATTTATCAGTTGGACCAATCAACGTGGACCTAGGAAAAGGGAAAATGGAAAGACCCTGCTCTGGAGTAGGAGCTAAAAAGGTTATAGGAACGGCAGTGCGAGGAACTAAATAATCCCGCAAAAAAAATCGGAACACAAGAAAAAAAGGGTTATAGGAACGTTATGTTCTAGGAACTGCAAAAATCCCTGCGGTCGGAAAGCGGCTATTAATGCACTAAGGAGATTCACAGCTGTGCGTGGTCCTGTACGCCTGTTTTGTTCTGACCAGGGAACAAACTTCATAGGGGCATGCAAGGAACTTCAGATCAAAACTGATGACCATGAACTGAATACTTACCTTCACGATCAAAGCAGCACCTGGACAAACACTGCTCACCTGTCTCATGAAGTTCTGGTCACACTCATGTCTGAAGTCATGGCCATTATGAACGCTAGACCCCATGCTGCTAACACAGAAACTCAACCCAGTGCTGCCACCCATGGGAGAGTATTAACTGAAAGACCTATACAGCAAGCAGTGGAAGCAAGTACAGGCATTGGCCGACGCATTCTAAAAACGCTAGCGTCAAGAATACCTTGTGTCACTCCAACCAAGGAGAAAGTGGCACGTGGACAAGCCAAACCTGAGAGAAGGAGATGTTGTGCTGCTCAAGGATGTACAGGTCAAGCGTAATGAATGGCCTGTTGGAGTGGTAGTGAACGCCATTCCCAGCAAAGACTCTAAAGTTCGCAAAGTGGACGTCTCAGAAGTTGTTCTACTTGTAAAAGGGGAATAGTGTTATAATCAGTGTTGGGTATACTAGTCAGACTACTTTTTTTGAAAAAAGTAACCTAACGCGTTACTTTCAAAATTCAAGTAATTAGTTACTAGTTACATTTATAACGAGAGAATTTGTTACATTTATGTTATATTTTCACCTTTTCTGTTTTAGAACACAATTTTATAATTTATTATCCGTTTTGTTTTTTAATCCGTATTTCATTAGTGCGCCTCCACGCCAATCAAAAAAAGGAGCGATCTTGCACTTAAAATTGTAATGCGCAGAGTTATCCAGATTGGAGGTTAGCAAAATGGAAGAATTCATAGCCTACATTGAACAGCTGAAAATATTCACATTACTTCAAAACTATCAAAAAGCAGGGAGGATAAATAAATGTGTCCAGTGAGATGTGCACCTGTCGAGTGGGAATATAATGGAAAGCTTGTCATCGTTCTTCTCACTCAAATGTTTTGGACCAAAATTGCTTTTTTCTTCTATGGCGTCTACAACGAGTGGAGGTATGTTATTTTCAAGTTATATTTTCCCCAGTTATTCCAATAAACACGCGTTGAAAACGTGCATAATGTTACAGAAAATATCCAATGTGCTTTAACAGGCGACAAGAACGCACTTTATGTAAGTTTTCTACATACAGTCAGCTACATAAGGTGTGCAAGATTCAAGTGACATGCACTCGGAACGTGTGTATTTGTGCCAGTAAACACACATTCAGAATGCTTATAATTCTGCCACCGAACAGATCTAAACTGTACCCTTTAGACCAGAGGTTGGCAAACTACGGCCCGCGGGCCAGATGCGGCCCGCTGGGTCCTTTGATCTGGCCCGCAAGGTGTTTTTACCCTCCACAGTCTCCCGCGATTGTATCGCGATTATCTCGCGAACCGTATATGCTAGCAACTAAAGCTTGATAACGTTGGAAAGATGAAGATCAGCCGGAGCTATCGCGCCTCGAAGTCGGTCATGTTTTTTTGACTTTTGCCTTTTTTACTAAACACATTATATTACAAGAAGTAGGGCGTGAAAATGAGAATATAGCAACGCTGCAATGATGTAGGACATCATCTTGCACAATACCAACATGGTATCAATATGGTTGGAAAGAGGGGGTTCCGCTGATAAAATAATGCCAATGGAAATAATGAGGAGTCCATGTGGATTAATGACAGCCGGAGATATCGCGTCACAAAGTTGGGTACTTTTCACTGACTATATTTTGGTAAACTAAAAACATTACAGTCAAACATGGAAATGGTGTAACAAAACATTTATTTTCTGTAGGATAACCACGTAACTGTGTAAGGGGCGGGGTTAATTTAATGAAATAACATTTCCTATTTTTCATGCATTGCTATAAAAGGCGGCCCTTCACTTGGTTTCAAAAGCTCAATGTGGCCCTCAAGCAAAAATAATTGCCCACATCTGCTTTAGAATCAATATTTCTGGTTCAGGCCTGCTCAATGTATTCTCCATGTGACTCCATTAATTTCAGTAGCATTACTAGTAGTTAAATCCCATTGCATATTGTATGAAACTAAAAATATTTTTTTATTCTGTATTTCTTTACTCAGTTAAAATTTGTTATATACTCAGACATTGAGATTAAATTGGTTTTACATACAAACACTCACACATTCATCAGAAATAGACTGATCATATTTGTCAATTGGATCATGCCCAGAGAAAGTAGAGTGCAGACCACAAGTCTGCACTCGACATGATCAGGCAATCACTATCTAGGGGCGGCAAGGTGGCCTAATTCTTTAGGGCCCATGATTCATTTTTGAAGAAACTTAAAATGTATTCAAATTGTTTTTGGGAAGGTTAATAAATTGATTCTTTTTTGTCCAATGAGTATTGTATGATACTAAACCTAGACACACCAAAACCATATGTAAAAAGCATTTTTTAAAGTAACTTAAAGTAGTTTAATTAGTTACTTTCAATAAAGAGTAATGCAGTAACGTAACATAGTTACATTTTGGGAAAGTAACTAAGTAAAGTAACTAGTTACTTTTTAAAGTAACGTTCCCCAACACTGGTTATAATACATTATAACAAGCGGGGAGTGTGCTGTTCTGTTGTTTATTTTGGGAAAAGGGAGACCTCTAGTGGTGACTCATAGCATAATGTTTATTTTGTACTAGCTGTCTGACGTAGTTCAAAGATACAGGGTGAAATAACGGTCACATTTTTCTCTGTTGACTTAGGTTGGCCAGAAAAACGTTTGCCTGTAAGTACCAGCTCATACAGTTCTTGATATTAAGTATACTAAGAATACTAGTAATGGAAAGAATACTAATAATGACATCTTTGTTAATTAATTAAAGTTTGTTTTAAATGTATTTTTTTGATCATATAGGCTAAACGTTAGCATCATAATAGAATTTCCCATAGAAGTTAGCCTTAAGCTAACGCATTTGTTTCTATACGTTTTTTAACAGACAATATATCAATATTGTTCTTGAACAACGTCTGTAACCGAGTATAATACAATGTATTCTACATTGTCATCTAAATATACATAAATATATGTATTCTTTGTTCTTTGTAGTTTTACAGTGCTTCCTGAGTAAAGTTTGGAAAGGACATACAAGCTTAATTCTTGTCTTGGGGAAACTTTTAGATATCTGCCGAGCTATTGTAACAAACTGGACTGCACCACACACAAGTGGGGGCAGAACACACTACTGAAACATTTCTGTGTCCTTCAGTTATTTGATAGATCAAAATGAAATTGCTGATCCAAACACCCAATTATTTATAAATGAAAATCCTGGAAATTGTCAGGGTGGCCTAAACTTTTGCATACAACTGTACATACATATAACTGAAAACACCTGGAAAACTAAGCAAGAGGACATGAACCACAAGACAAACAACACCCTACCCAGGGGATACTGTTACAATGTGCCCTCTCACCACATTTAAAATACAAATGACCAGGTATTTCATACCTAAACAGTGATCAATTATTTGAAAATAAGAGTACAAATGTATCCCTTATGGTCATTGGTTATTTATGAACTCATTTTACCTGGTCATAGGTTTTAATTAAGAACTTCCCAAAACGAGTGAACCCACTTTTACATTTAAATTTTTTTATATAATGTATACAGCGGGTGAAATAACCCATACAGAAATCTAATCTGGCCATATGTGTAATAACTTATGTCCTATATCGGCATATATGGTGGAAACATCATCACATATATGTACATATATTTCGAAATATACAAAAAAAAATTGTTTTTATATATTTGACATACATTTCCACATTTGACATCCATATCTGCATTTACCGATGGTTTACAGAGTGTAGAAGTGATGTCATGTATAATATCTGTCAATATATGAGATTATGTAAATAAAGAATATAGAAATACTGCTACATTTATTCTTGCCTTATGTCAGTTAACAACTCGTCTACAAATTTAAACAAAAATGAATGCTAATGTGTGAGATATTGATGTTATATACAGTACTACATATGTGAAGATAAGTAGGGGTATGACATGTATGTCAATAAAATATTTGGTAAAATCTTTTTTAAATGTATCCCATATGGAAATCTAATATGTGGCCATATATGTATGTATACTTATATGTCAGATATGTACATATATGTAGATATATGTCGAAATATACAAAATTTGGCAGTTTTTATATATATTACACATATAAATATATATATATATATATATTTCCTCATTTTGTCATTCAAATTTCATAATCAATATATATGGTAATATATTTTCAAATATATGTTAAAATTTTTCATATGTATGGACATACACTCACCTAAAGGATTATTACTAATACTAATACTGTGTTTGACCCCCTTTCGCCATCAGAACTGCCTTAATTCTACGTGGCAGTGATTCAACAAGGTGCTGAAAGCATTCTTTAGAAGTGTTGGCCCATATTGATAGGATAGCATCTTGCAGTTGATGGAGATTTGTGGGATGCACATCCAGGGGACGAAGCTCCCGTTCCACCACATCCCAAAGATGCTCTATTGGGATGAGATCTGGTGACTGTGGGGGCCATTTTAGTACAGTGAACTCATTGTCATGTTCAAGAAACAAATTTGAAATGATTCAAGCTTTGTGAAATGGTGCAGTATCCTGCTGGAAGTAGCCGTCAGAGGATGGGTACATGGTGGCCATAAAGGGATGGACATGGTCAGAAACAATGCTCAGGTAGGCCGTGGCATTTAAACAATGCCCAGAACTTGAACGGTGTTCCTAATAATCCTTTAGGTGAGTGTAAATGCAAACACTAATTTCTACTAGTAAACAAAATGTTTGCTGATGTTGTTTGCATATATGGTTTAAGCACCTTACACATTTGTTCTTTACATAACCTTGGAAAAATGAACTCACTGCAATGCCCATTACAAGGTTTGTACAGAAAATCTGTGTTTAACCCTAAATATTTTCTAAATTGTTCACTTGATACTGCAGTCATGCAATGAGTTGTTCTCAGGAGTTCCTTAAGAGTTTGTACTACCCGCTCAGCCAGACCATTCGATGCCGGATGATACGGTGCAGAGGTGACATGCAGTATTCCATTCCTAGCCATAAAGTCTTTGCTCCCCTCACTCACAAAACATTGGGCGTTATCCGATACCATCATATCCGGAATGCCATGTGTACTGAAACTATCCCGAAGGCACTTAAGAGTAGTAGCTGTTGTTGCAGAATTTACGGGAAATGCCTCAATCCCTTTAGAATTGGTGTCAACTAAGATTAAAAACATCTTACCAAGAAACGGACCAGCATAGTCTATATGCACCCTTCTCCACAGCTGCTGTGGCTACTCCCACAGATGAACACACCCAGCAGCATAGAGCCCTGTATTGCACTGCTGGTTTGCTTATAAAGCTAAGCAGGGTTGGGCCTGGTTAGTCCCTGGATGGGAGACCAATGCTGCTGGAAGTGGTGTTAGAGGGCCAGTAGGGGGCATTCTTCCCTCTGGTCTAAAGATCAATCCCAATGCCCCAGGGCAGTGATGGGGACATCTGCTCTGCGTAGGTTGCCGTCTTTAGGATGAGATGTTAAAACGGGTGTCCTGACTCTCTATGGTCACTAAAGATCCCATGGCACTATTTGTAAGAGTAGGGGTGTTAACCCCGGTGTCCTGGACAAATTTCCAATCTGGCCCTCATACCATCATGGCAACCTAATCATCCCTATCTTTCAATTGTCTCATTCATTCCCCTCCTCTCCCTCCCTTCCCCCAGGCTGTTGCTGCAAATGAGAAAGAGTTCTCAGTCAAAAAAAAAACTTAAAAAGTGGGGCACACACAGGGGCTTTTCTCTGTTCTTGACACACAGTACAATATTTTATTCTGGCCTCAATGCATCTGGCCTTTCATCCTCGACATACCTGGGTGACACTGATGTAGCTGTTCCATCAACTCAAAACGTCTTTGCTCTGGCACAAAGATGCGGACACCACACAGCACACATGTGTTCTTGCCGTCTCTGTTTATAGGGTGCAAATTCATTGGTATTATTAGCAAGCTCTTCAGGTCAGTTACACAGTGCCCCTTCCCGGACCTATAGTTCCTCAGGTCAGGTTCCAATTTCTCATGTCAGATTCCTCACATAAGGGCCTTTATTTCTCATGTTAGGGCCCCTATTCCTTGAGTAAGGGCCACAAGCTCTAAGGGTTGCTCAGTTCCGGGCTCCTACAGTATGTCTCAAGCTCAGACCCCTATGTCTAAGGTCAGGAACCCAAGTCCACTAGCCAGGGCCACATGTTCTTTAGTAAGGGCCTCGTGTGCTCCAGACAGAGCCCCTAGTTCTGAATTGCAAGCACCTGTCAAACTCCTCAATGAGAATTTTGACGATCATCCCACAAAATGGCATCCCTTCATACGTCAAATGGATGACTTCTTCCACCAGCCTAAATATGGTTGTCTGTCAGGGAGAGACAGGGCCTCTGGTCGGCAGATCACCCTCTTATGGATGCTTTTGGGGGCTTTACCGGTCTGCTTCAGGCCATGTATGCCAGTTCACCTGTGCCCACAGAGACTGAGCCTTTGGATACTGTGCAAGGTATTTCTGCTCAGCTGCCACCAGAGGCCACTGCTGCTCAGCTGCCACCAGAAAGCTAGGAAGGTTCTGTAATAAAGCCTTGTAAACAGACATTCAACAAAATCACAGGTATTTATAGGTAGGGACATGCTCTAAAAAAGATCCATAATGTTAAGATTATCCAATTGTACATTTTTGGATCTAGAAAACAGCATTTACTAAACACAAGTCTACCAGATCTACAAGTGCATTTTGTAGCTATTCAAAATCAGCTTGCAGGAAGTTAAATGCTTGAGCAAGAGATGGGGCTATCACATACTGTATATTATAAATCAGAACCATATTAACTCACTAAGAACAATGTTTGTGTGTGTGTGTGTAGAGTGTGTGTGCAACAAGTGTTTCTGTGGGCACAGAAACAAAAATGCCTGAGTAGTAAATGCAATTTCATGAAATGACCAACAGGTGTTGATGCAGCTCTTCTCAGACAAACATGCTTTTGACATGTTAGTATTCATTAGTGGGTAGAGTACAGAGTAAAATACTCTGCTGGGTTCACCCATTTTGGGAAGATACAGTTAAAACCTAACTTACCTGGTAAAGGGAGTTCATTACTACCCAATGGCCATAACTAGTAATTTTTACATTTGTTTTCATTTCATTGATCACTGGTAAGTTATTAACTTATTTTACCTAAGTCATTATGGTCTTAATGAGGAACTTCCCAAAATTAGTGAACACACCCAAACCCAGAACAGTACTTTATACTCTATCCACCTCTGTTCGTATCAGATAACATAAAAATATTCCAACTACTTTAGAGAACATTCTCTTGAGTCTCACAGGTCATTGACATACATTTTCACAGGGATGTTCCTATGATGTTTAATGAATGTTTCCCAAAATAATTTGTTCATGTTACATGTGTTCATGAGGGATACACACAGTGCTTTTATTACACAAACAGGTGGGTGCCACACATTGGTGGTGGATGAGGTGGGCTTTCCCCCTCACTGTGTAAAGTGCTTTGGGTTCTTGAAAAGCGCTATATAAGCTGAACAAATTATTATTATTATTTATTATAAACACTGCCTGTCAAAAGGTTGAGAACACTAGGGATTTTCAAAATGTTGAAATTCACCAACGTTGCAACGATTAAACTATCTATTCAGCCTGGGGTCCGCATGGCGTAGTGGGCTAAGTCATAACAGTCAGTGGTTTGAGACTTTGCCTGCAACCTCCAGCACGAAGCAGCAAAAATTTGCACTGCCTGGGATTTGGGATAGATAAGTTGAATTATCTACCTTGCAACGGCCCTCTCCAGTGACTCCTTGTGTGCAGATCGGCTGAGTGCCTGTATGTTCAATCGTGGAAGTGAAGTTGGTGTGCGTAATCATCTCGTACATATATAAATATATATATATATATACACAAAATATATTTAAAAAAATAATTATATATATATATATATATATATATACAGTATATATATATTCTTATCAGATGGCTGTCAAAGCATTTAGGCATGTGGACATGGTCAAGATGATCTTCTGAAGTTCAATCCAAGCATCAATGCCAGATGGGCTGGATTGAGTTTTAGAAAGTGCTGATCTACTGGGATTTTCAACCAGCTCTAGGGTTTACAGAGAATGTTCAGAAAAATTAGAAAAGATCCAGTGAACGGCAGTTCTCTGTGAGAAAATGCCTTGTGGATGGCAGAAGTCAGAGGAGAAATGGCCAGACTGGTTCCAGCTGATAGAAAGGCAATACTTTTTCCCTACTCTTCTTTATAATTTTTTTTTCTAACTGTCTGTATTCTACAGCGCCATGCGACTGTATTTACCAGTCATCTTATGTTGACATCTGTTGCACTACTTGTTGCACTACTTGTACAAATGCTAATTATACTAACTGTCTGACCTGCACACTGTATTATTTATTATTTAATCACTATTGTTCTCTGTTTTTACTATTTATTGTGCACTCCTTGTCTTGTAATTATGTGTAACTTGTTGTCTGTACCTCAACGCTTTTATCTTGGCCAGGATTGCCGTCTCTCAAATGAGAAAATGTTCTCAACGTGCCCATGTCACGTTCTGGCTCAGGAACAGTGGTATAGAAACCTCTAACTGTCACTTGAACGGTATATGAGCAGGTTGAAGGCAGGTACTCTCTGAGAATGTCATATAATCAATATAAGTCTTTATTTTCTGTTATTAACAATATGCATTGTTATCTGCAGGTATTACTTAACTCTCCAAAATAGGTGGGGCGAACTAACAAACAAAGCAAAAAGTGTACTTCTAAAAGTAACTGAAACTAACAAACGACATGAACACATGACCATTATTGACCCAGCACTGTCCTATACTACAAAGGGGATTTTTAAATAAAAATAAAAAAACAGTAACTCAAATAACCACTTGTTACAACCAAGGTATACAGAAGAGCATCTCTGAACGCACAACACGTTGAATCTTGAAGCAGATGGGCTAAAGCTGCAGAAGACCACACTGGGTGCCACTCCTGTCAAGTAAGAACCAGAAACTGAGTCTAGAATTTGTACAGGCCCACCAAAAATTGGATAATAGAATATTGGAAAAATGTTGCCTGGTCTTATGAATCTCGATTTCTGCTGTAAATTTTAGATTGTAGGATCAAAATTTGGCATAAAACACATAAAAGCATGGATCCATCCTTCCTCATATCAACGGTTCAGGCTGATGTTGTGGCTGTGAGTGCTTGTGCACATGCTTGTTGCATGCTGGAATCAGTAGAGTATTTTTAATTTAACAGAACGTGATTGGTAGATACATCTTACTAAGTCTGTGAGGGCTTAGGGCTGTTCTACTGTCAAATTGTCAAGTGCGCGAGGGCTCTCCCGCAGATATTTTGAGCCTTTTATGCACCCTTGTTGTAAGTCTGCATTTCTGAATACTTTGCCTAAGGTAATAGCCCACAATTCATAGCGTTGTGATGTGTAACATGGGGGTTACCAGGGCAAACCTGCCTTATAAGA
>JACXGM010027558.1:0-14438 GCA_016801145.1 Umbra pygmaea | reverse complement strand
GGATGTCTTAACCATTTTGAAAGCTGGAATTAATTCCATTTGCGCATAATCCCATTTACAATTACATGAATACCGACATCTGTAGCTGATCAGATACAATCACCTGCATGGTCATAAAAAGCCATGATGCCAACCCAATGCGTAATGACGCACAATGGCTGATCTTGCGCTGTTAGAAGATGTGGCAAATGGAAGGATTCGGAGGGAGTGCATTTTCAGACCGCAAGAAGACTTGCTGGCAAACGAGGACGAGTGGCTTATGAGCCGGTTCCGATTTCCTCGGGGCGTCCTGTTGGACCTCTGTGCTCTATTGGGCCCAGCGTTACAGAGGAGCACTCGGAGAAACCACACCGTGCCAGTCCAACTTCAAGTCCTTACAACATTTTTTTTTTTTATTTCCAAATTCCGTGATTTCCGTTATTTTTTCCAATTTCCGTGATTTGGACAAAGGTTGCATTCAGAAGCCTGCACCCGAACCTAAAATATAGAGAATTTTGCTGTACAGTTTGCACAATCATTGCCAGGTAGGCTAAATTTACTTTCCATATGATCAAAGTACTTAGCCTATTTCTAGACAGGCAGAAGGCTATTTCACGAAATATTAGTCATGTTAATAACACATGATTTCTTCTTACAGATGAATCTACCCACAATAAAAAATAAAAGAGTAGACAAAGATTTCCTAAGGTATGGAAGAAAAGTGGAAAAACGACAAACAAAAATATTTATAAACGTTATTTTAAGAAGTTGTAGCTATCAGGCGCAATCGTGTGGTCAAAGCCATAACATTCAGCAGCAGTCCTGCTATTTCGACCTTGTGCTTCCTGAGTGCGAGCTGCCTGATTAGCAAGACCGTCAGAGAATTGCTTCAGGTGAAGGAACATAGTAGCCTATACCTACTTAAATGCATTTGGCTAAGTGATTGAATGGAGAAAAACAAGCGTTGTTTGATTGGAAAATGTAGAATGGAGTGAATTCCATTGTTAATAGCTGTCAGTTATCAAGCGGATTACAACGTTTGAACGATATGACGGAGCGCATGCTGGGCAAATTCGGTAGAGAAACACACTGCATATAGCCTATATATATAGAGCGCATATTAACTTCCATGTTTGCTGCCTTTTGTATTAGGACAAACTCAATGACAGTTGTTAATATTACTGGAATATATTTGGATTATGGAAAAAATATATATAGATTGCTCGAAAATATGCAAATTCCGCGAGATTCCGTGTTATAAGTAAATTCCGTTTTTAGTGATAGATTCCGCGATTCGCGGAAACCATAGGGCCCTATGTTTGCCATGATTTCTCAATCAATGAATATTAATTTCGGGGCGTTTCACTGACTATTTATGGGCAATTATAGGCGTGACATGCAGCCGCAAAAGCTGTGCCACATTTAGAGTTGATTGTGATTTATAAAGGGAAACGTGCGTAGGACGTGCGTGCGCACGGTTTTATAAATCGGAATATTTGTTTGCGTACGCACGTCCTATATTTCGTCCGTACGCCACTTCTGACGCAAATCCACTGCAAAGTTTTATAAATGAGGCCCCTGGTGTCACTGACTGTTGTCCAGGAGTGATCCCATGTTGTCATCATCACCAACGCTTCCCTGGTCTCCCTGGCAATAAAACAAATATACATTTGTAATTGTATAAAGGCCTGCGACCCCTCGCCGGGATAAGCGGGTGACGATGTGCGTGTGTAAAGGATTTATACAGAATGTCACAGATATAAATATATATCCAATAATAATAATAAACCTCTGATGTCGATGGTCCATCTTGTGTTTGATGGCTCAATTTCTCAACACTCTCATGCATTCAAAATTTTTGTTTTTGATGCTTCGTTTTATACCCGATATGTCAGTGTCTTTTGACAAGTGCAACACCGGTATCGTTCAATGTCACATGACAAAGTGTTTCAACACTGTTTTTGAAACACGTCTCGATACATTGTTCCGATGCAGAGATGTGTCGAAAACATCAAGACAGTTTCGACACTTGAGTTTCGAGCGCACATCACTACCAATAAGGCTGTGAAGTCAGCAAGGAGGTGGCAGAGTCATGTTTTGGGCCGGAATCTTAGGGAGAGAGCTGGTAGGCCCCTTTAGGTTCCCTGAAGTTGTGAAAATGTATATAGTATACACAATACTGTGTATACATTATACATCAAGTATAAAGATTTTCTGACTGACCACTTTCTTCCATGGTACAAAAAGAAGAACTGTGCCTTCCGTAGCAAAGCCATCTTCATGCATGACAATGCACCATCTCATGCTACAAATAATACCTCTGTGTCATTGGCTGCTATGGGCATAAAAGCAGAGAAACTCATGGTGTGGCCCCTGTCCACCCCTGACCTCAACCCTATTGAGAACCTTTGGAGCATCCTCACGCAAAGGATATATGAGGGTGGGTGGCAGTTTGCATCAAATCAGCAGCTCTGGGAGGCTATTCTGACATCCTGCAAAGAAATTCAAGCAGAAAATTTCCATAAACTCACAAGTTCAATGGATGCAGAAATTTTGAAAGTGATATCAAAGAAGGGGTCCTTTGTTAACATTTAACTTGCTCTATTAAGACTGAACAGGGTGTTTGATTGAAATAGCTTTTGGTTTTAATAAATATGACCTCCTAATGCTGCAAATTCTACAAATGACAATTTTCGGTTCTTTACAACCTATAAAATGTTTGAAACTCTGTTGTGCAACTCTGTTGTGTTTGGAACAGTGCATTTTGAGTTTTTTATTTGTGAAAAAATACTGTTTTCATTGGGTGGTTTGTTCAATGAAATTCGACTTATACCCTAACGGTTGCTGACTTTAAAATTATACTGACTGTCATTTGCATCGACTATTTAGGGAAATCTGTGTAAAATACCATTTGCATAATAATTTGGAAAGTGGTGTAAATACTATTATTCAATCATCTTAAAAACTAAATTAAGTCATACTTGCATACATGGCCTAGTAATACTTCTAGCAGTGGTGTGGTGTCAGTGTTGTGGTGTCAGACTGTTTTCAAAAGTTTTCAATGTAATACACATGCCACAATAATTATATTGAAACAACAAATACTAAAAACAATCCTATTTCTACATGTGGGTCAAAATTCCTTATGTACTTTGTTAGTTTATGATCGCAGGATGCAATTTATGTATCATAGTTTGGCATAGGTCTCAAGGGGTTAAACCATATGTAACTTTTTGAAAATTACAAAAAATATGAAAACTAAGTTTTAGGAGTAGAACATTTTAGGAAATAGCATATTGGATGCAGGGATGGAAAACTTCAACTAAAAAAATTGTAGAATAGCAAAATTGACATTTCACAATATCTACCTAGCAACAAATCCATATTATGGACAAAATAATAATGTGATTTTTCAGAAATTGGTTATTGTCCCTGTATTATTACCCTGTATGTAAAATTCGGGATGACAGGAAAAATGTATGGGAAGTTACAGAGTGCAGCTTTAAAAATTAGCATTGTAATATCATAACGTGTTCTGTGAAATTCAGTGGTTACATTTGTACATAGGGTAGTTTAATCATTTCAGTTTTTTACTGGAACATTGGCACCGATGATTCCTTCATTGGTTGGAACTTTTTTGAGACATTTCTTAGTCTAAGGTAGATGCATTCCTTGCATTGTTTAAGAACTGTTGACAAGGAGAGAGCAAGGAGGAAGCGAGGGAGAGGAGTGAACTTCTGCAAGGGCAGGAAACAGTTATTATTTTCTCAGGAGGTAGACGTTATTTAACTATGGATTGTCAGTGAGCAAGATGTATCCTTGTATCCTTGATGTATAAGGCAGAACTCCGCAATCTTCTTGGGTAACAGAACAGCACATCGAAAATGCAACTTTTGCATCCACTTCGGCGTATCAAGATAAACTGAAGACTCAAAGAACAGTAAGACGATAAACACCAGGCCTATGATTTTAGGAAGGAACTTTCTTATACCATCTTAATCTATGATCATGACTTTAAAAACGGACTACTCAAGTATGACTTATGGAAAAATGCGCCAAATTGCTTTTTTTGAGGTCATTTGAAGATTATCTTCAAATTCTTATTTTCTTCCACTGCGGTGTCAGTGCCACGTTTGAGATTGCGTCTGTGATGGGCTGACCAAGCGAAACTAAAATCCATTTGCTGATAGGCTGTAATAACGGTTTAGAGTTATGTCGATAGTTTTTAAGTCTTTATCACTGCCGTTGTATAGTTTTGTTTAAATTGATTAATTTGCAATAGTTTGGGTATTTCGGGCAAAGTTATTAGGCCGTTATTTGGCCTGGTAAGGCTGGACAATTTATTATATATTACAATTTAATTCAAAATCCCACTCCCTCGGTTTGGAATGCTGGTTTGACTCTTAGAAATGGCATCGGCAATTTTCGAGGGGACGTCTCTTGTCAACATGTTTGTCAAGGACTGCTGGGTGAACGGGATCCGTAGACTGATCATAAGTCAAAGAGGAGAGGAAGAAGAGTTCTACGAAATCAGAACCGAATGGTCGGACAGAAACGTTTTATACTTGCACAGGAGTTATTCCGATTTGGGGAGACTATTCAAAAGACTGATTGAATCCTTTCCTGAAGATCGAAAAACGCTATCGAAGTCTCCACTTATAGAAGGTTGGTATTGAATATGACAATTAAAATGTAATAAATTCAAAGCAATTAATTAATATTATAAGCCTGTAAGTACAAACAATGTTTACTTAACCATCATTTTCGCCATTAATAGGATTTTTGACAGGTGGGAAATAATATGGGACATTTGATTATTTGTTAAATTGATCCAGGCCAGGTAGGTTTGATCAACTTGGGGTGAAACAAAAACCCTGGGAAATATCATGACTGCCCTTTAGACAGTATGATTCACAGAGACTTTTTTAAGATTTTGAGAAATCCTCTTCGTGATTGGTACCTACTGAAGCCAAGAGCAATGTTGGACTGATTTAAATGGGCACCCAGCAAATGCTGCAGTGCTGAATTAACACTGTCAGTTTAGACTCATATATCCCGAAACTAGAGTTAAATTATAACACTTTGTAGTGGTAAACCATAATTATAACACTGTTAAGTGTTATTAATACACTATAGTGTTACGGTTTAGCTTTACAGAGTGTAATAATATAACACTAGTCTCCATGTGTATATGAGTCCACACTGACAGTGTTAATTCATCACTGGAGAATTTGCTGTTCACCATTAACTATACTATTCTAATCAGAAATCAGGACATTTTTGTTGTTTGGTTTTTAGAGCTGGATGCTAGTCGTAAAATTGATTAGAGCATAATAAAAAATCATATTGGAAAAGGTTTACAGGGTTATTTGTCAATGATAGTTCTACAAAAAAAATTAACATGTTAAGACAGACTCAGTGTCTCACACTACTGAGAGTTTGTGGACAATCAATTTGTATGATTTATTTAACGTTTACAAACAAATTCTTATTTACAAAAATGGTAGGAGACAAAATGCCTCATGCAGGGAATGAGTACTGGGATTAAATAAAAATCTAACAGACAAGACAGATCGAAGACACAAGAAATCAAGACAGTACCCAACAATAAAGACAAATGAAAAATGCAGGAAACACTAGGACAACAATTTACATTGCAATCACCTAGACATTACAGAAGGCAAAATTAAAAGCTATGATATAGGTAAATACAACAAATCGACAACATGGCAGAATGAAGGAGTTGCAGGTGTCAGTAAAATTGCTAGTGATTGTATCTTTTAAAGTGACAATGGTGACAAAAGTATATCATTTTATGTTTGTTTTGTAGTTGATTCCACTCGCTAGTAGGTATGGCAAACTGAAAGGAGGAGGGATGCAAAAATGTGTTTGCTTTAGTGATTTTTATCTGAATTTGGCTGGCAGAGCGGGCTCTGGAAGTGGCGAACAGAGGCGCAGTAGCCATTGCAGATGGTATGGGGGGGACTTTGTACAGATGACACCAAGATGTGGTTAAAAGTATATGGTGGTAGTGGTGGATATGTATTCCAATTGGGTAGAGGTGTTCCCAACCAGAAAATGTGATGCATTGAGTGAGCAATATATTTATAAATATATTATATATTTTTAATCCCACCAACAAGGCTCAAAACAATTTATTAGAAATGTAGTTTAAAAGACAGTACCGTTCGTGTATACAGCCAGGCGCCATCTTCAGAAAACAGACTTGACCAGTCGAACCACAAATGCCGTGCTACGTGAGCTGAACTGTGACTTGGAATCTTCCACGGCGAGAGGTTTTGTGGTCATTCATGCAGATCAATGAACAAGACTTACAGCTGGCGATGTGACCTAAAATCAAACACAATTTGCTTACAGTTCAGCTCACGTTGCACAGAGTTTGTGGTTCGACTAGTCAAGTCTGTTTTCCGAAGATGGCACCTGGCTGTATACACGAACGGTACTGCATTTAAACTATATTTCTAATAAACTGTCTGTACACTTGACAGTTCTCAATGCTTTGGTTTGCATGTAGGGACCCTCATTATGCTACCGTGAAAGTGTGGTGCTATTTTGAGACCTGTTAGTGGTATTCATTCATTCATGCCCTCACAACTAGCATTATAAGGTAATTATCAGTTCACACTAAAACTTGTTTGATTAGCATGTAACCCCTAGGTTCATTTTGAACCAGAGTTGTCCTTTAAATCTCCAATATCTAGCATGGGTAAGATGGATTGTCATTTGTATCAGGGTGGTGAGCTCAGTAGATTCGGTAAAGGATGAACGATTACGGTAGACAAAATCAAGTCAAATCTTTACTTTGACCTGTCACCTGTGATGAGAAAAGGACAGTGTATTGTCTACCCAAACTCCCAAGTACTTGTATGAAGTGAATTCCTCAAGCTTCTCACTCTAAGCTGTTGAAAACACACCCGGGTTGTAAATGTAAATTTTATCATATGTATATGTTGCGATCAACCAAATTTATGCCCTTCTTTATTGCGTTGTTAACCAGTTTATCTAGTGGTAAAAGATCAATTTCGCAGAAGAGGGCTAAACACCAACCAAAGTGAGTAGGACATAATTATGCATATATTGTTTTTACTTTTGATAAAAATTTTGTTAATTTTAAGTTTTAAATGTTCTCAAATGTTGTATATAGGAATTATATGAATAGCATATAGGTTGGGTGCCTGTGATTTCCATCCTGGTTGTGTGGTTGACAAATGTGTATCCTCCCACGTGTGTATCATCTAAAGGCTTACATGTTAAATGAGCAGAGGGTTTGTCCCCCTGGATAAAAGCTTTTGTAACTGAAATGTAAATGCCAAAGAATGGAATTGCCTGGTGACACGTGCGTTGATGACGCATGTGATCGATCTTCCCATACCTGCTGAGGAGCTGCAGACTGGACCAAGTTAAAGGGGAATTGTAGATGAGAAAATAGGGAGAGGCATGAGATTTCTAGGCAAGTGCTGACAGGGTATTAAATGGCCACTCAACAATGTTAAGGAAGGAGAAAACAAAACATTTTGCTCATTGTACAGTACCACTGTCAACATAGTAAAGACAAAAGAGATGTACAGTATGAGGATGTCAGAAAAACATAATGCTCATACATACACTTTCCCAAGGTTCCATCTCTCTGGAACTTGGAATTTTTAGCAATGTCCACTTTGTTTTCAAGTCGTTTTGCATGGAACTGTAGTAATTTGTCTGGGAAGTGACTGCAAGAAGATTTTACATTTCAGATGTTTTTCGAAAGTTTCTATAAATGGTTTACAATGCACCTCACTCAACTGATAAATATATACAAGATGACCTGAAGAACAGTTTCAGCCTACACCATTCATTGTGCGCTTTACCAATAATAGTTAAATGGTAGGAAGCTCAGAAATGCCAGACTTCTGAAATAGACACACACAATAAAGCCTTGCTGAAAGAGAATGTAACAAGAAAGCTACATTGAATATTTAAACAAGCTTAAATTCTGTGGACCAATGAAACAACATTTTTCCTTAATGCTAAAGAAGATAAACCCTGTGTTTAGAAATGTACAAATGAAACAGTCAGAGAAAAGTACACCCTACCAACAGTCAATTGTGAGGAGGTTTAGCAATGAAGTGGGGTGGCTTTACTGCCTCTGTTACTGGGGCCCTTGAATGCGTGGGGGTATCGTGAAATCAGCTGACTGTCATTTTGGAGTGCAATGTCCAAGCTAGTATACACAAACTGTATCGATTTATGTGTCAATGATCCCAAGAGCACAAAAAAAACACTGTAATAGTAAAAAAAAAAAATGCTGGAATGTTCTGAAGTTTGTAGCGATGAGTTCAGAGCTTAATCTCATAGAAAACGTATAATGAAGGCCAATATGAGCAGCCCTCAAACATTGTTGAACTTGACTGCCTTGCAGCTAAAGAATCGGCCAGTAGAGAGTCAAATCTTATTAATGAATACACAAACCGTCCTTTTAGGTTGTGCAACAAAATTGTGCTAATCATTTCATTTTTGCCATTTCTTTTCTGATTTGGAATAATACATGTTTGTTTCATTAAGACAAATAATTCTGCTATTGGTAAATTGCGTGTGAAACCCATTTTTTTTTTTAATATGATAAAATTGAAAAACAAATTAAAATAGTTCAAGGTGAATATTTCTGGCTGTATAGGTCATTGGGTATAATTTGTAATTATTGTTCTTAAATCTATTTTTAGACTTGTTTTGTTGTTACATAGAGAATGTAACATACGGAGAGCAATATGCTATATTTGAGCCCATGTTGCAGTGTTACTACACAAGAAGCCACAGCTTTGACTGCTGGACCACCCAAGCTGAAAGGGTAATTGCTAGACAACAGGTTAATTGTATTTTGTAATTGTTTATTTTTATGTACATGTTTCTGGTCTGTCTGTCGCAGCGATCCCCTAACATAATGACTGTGTGGCTTTGACATGGCAACGTGCCCAGATCCTGCCACATTCTATGATCAGCATGCACAACCTGGCATTTCTCCTTTGTCTGTGCTCCATCTGGCTAAGTGTGTTTTGAAAACTGTCCACCATGCCAGCTTTGTTGTGGCAACTGGAAGGGTCTGTTTCCTTCACAAACAGTGGAATAGCCTGTCAGTGCTGAAGATGATTGGCTGTTCATGTTCCTCGGCTATGTGCTACGTAACAGGGGAGTACAGATCCATGGGGGAAAAAGCCCATCCACTTTGCACAGACTTTTCCCTGGTATCTCTCATCCATCACTGTGCCTTGGTTTTTAGAAATAAGAGATGAATGGTGGGAGACAGCTATTAAAAAGAGACTTGTGGGATTGCAGTGGTGCTGCTGAGAGTTTAATCACATCAGAGATGGATAGCTGACAACAGATATCTCCAAATATATTCCCTCATCCCCTTCCCTTCAATTTCCACCCGGCATCAACATTTAATTTAGATCATATGTTCTGTTCCATTCAGATTAATAGTTGTCTTGCCGCTAGCACTTCTATGCTTCCCAATGTAGAACATAGCATTCAATTTCCAACATTTTCTATCTCTGTTCACACAGCCTCTTGTTTCGCTGCTTCTGTGCTGTACCCAAGCAACAAGTGAGGCGTGCAGAACACACATTGGAACTTTCTGGCTGATGTCATCATGGTGAAAAGTTGGAGCATAGGCCTGGCTGAGAGAGTTGGCCTCCTATATTTAGGCAAGCCCTTTCAGTGGCCTGTTTAGGGCTTCATTACATCACAGTCATCTGATTGTGGGTTTTAAAGACAGGAAGTTGAAGGCGCTTGTTCTGCTGTCATGAGAGGCCATTATGAGTACACTGTCCAAACATGCAGACATGACTGACTCATATATTGATGGAAAGATGAGCTCTTGTTTTAAAAAAAGTCTACGTGGTCTTGGTTTGTCAAATAGTCTAAGCAGCTGCTTTTGAAAGGGTTCCACTGGATATTGGCCGTCTTCACATGTTTTGCTGCAGCATGGATTTACACCTATGTGTTTAAATTAACAGAACGGGTTTAGGTTGGTTTTTGAATATGCTTTTTTGCTGTTCAAAGCCAGAGAGAACCAAGTCATATAGCCTATGGACACAGAAGTGACGCAACTTACCAAATAACACAAAATGTATTTATTTACCTCAGAGATTAGATATTCTGTAACTGTAGACTGAATATGAACAGCTAACAGAACACATTTCTCAAATTGTTAAGATGGCAGTTGGATAATGTTGCTGCAGTAGTGTATGCTCAAAATGGGCCTGTATGACTTGCTGCTTTCTTGTAAAGTAACTCATGATATAAATGTTGAAATATCATGTATCATCTGGAGGATCATGCTTCCTGTTATGTTTCTTTCTTTACAACATAATGCAAAATGTTAGCTCAACAAGATACTACATTGACTACTAACATTGTGTAATATTTGTTGCATTTTTGTTGTGACCTTATCCCAACCTCAATATCATGGATATTTTGGCTTAGTGGTTTAGGTTTCTGAGTTCAATTCCAGGTTGATGCAAAATATGGCATGTAAGCCAGGTACTGACTGGTTTTTAGAACAATCCCTAGAGCCGACAAGCTGAAAGACATCTTTTGAGCAAATGCTACCTGTGCACCCAATGTGGTTTCTCCCTGGGTTAATAACATCTAAAATAAATTTATTTTTCAATTAAAATTTTTAAAGATGCACTCCATAACTGGCCTTTTATTGGTCTGTCAATAATATACATTTCTTGCTAGTTAGATATTGTGAAATGTCAATTTTGCTGTACTAATATTGTCTATATTTTTTATTACTTATTTTTGGTAGTTTTCAACAAAATGACATAGTGCAGGTTTAAAAACCATTCCAAAATTTGCTTGCTACATAAGTGCAGGAAAACATAACATTTTGTGAAAATGTATACGAAGAGTCTCTGTGCATTGCTCTTCTGCCAACTGGATGTAGGGACTGAACTACCTTTTTTCCTGACTGCAGGGTAAATTCTCCAATGTTGTCAATGCAAATATCTTAATATGCCAGAATTGTATGGAGGGGAAACAATAAACAATTGTCAATAATTGCTTAGAGGGAGAACAGAACACACAAAACTTTCCCTCTAAATCAGGGATCACAGATTTCAGAAAATGAAGATAGGAAATTGGATGCTTCCACAGGAAGTGAGGAAATGCACTCAGTGAGCCTGGAAATAACAAACACAGCTGGTTTTCATTGGAACATCTTTGATGGCAAATTCTTTTTAGACAACCATTATCTTTCAGGTTACAAATATAGTTCATTTATAGTAAAACATATAGTTAGTTTTGTGCCTTCTGAAATCTACACCATTATTTTGTAATTGTGTTCAGAATCACATGACACACACATTTTCATATCAAAGTGGAAATGCTGTGGAAAGACTTTAGTTATTTATAAACCACTTGCTTCTCCATTATGGAAAAAATACACCAGAGTTCACAATAAATCCAATCAAACTTTCGAGAATAACCAAGATATTTGTGAGGAATCTTCTTTCCCATCTTTGACTTTTTGCAGATATACTCACTTGAAAAACATCTTACCTTATTGTCTTATGTAAATAGACCTTCTGGTTTACGCAAACTTTGTTTATTATTGTCGTCTTTACATCATTACTCATTATATTCACATGAAAACTCAGTGGAAGTCTCAGTGGTATTTTGTTTGGCTTGGGTTGGGGCATTCAGGACAGTTTGTTGACCTCAGTCTCACTTTACTCGCTTTCAGGCCCTGTATATATTGTAGTTTCTGTCATTTTGTTAGAGCTGATAGCATGTTTTTTGTGCTGCTATCTGTGGGCTCTGCACCTGAAGAAGTCTGGTTTGCGATAGTAATAGTTCTGAAACAGGGATGATATTCATGGTAGTTTTGATGTAAATTCTTCAACTTTCCTTGTGCATGTCAGTGCACCACTAGCGTATTTATGTTGTGCAAACATTTTCTTGATTGACATTAAGAAAACTACCTTAGTCTGTGCAAAATTGATGGCTACAGGTTTTGCCAAGAAATTGCCGTTTCCCCTAAACAGACATGCATTGATTGGATTAAACAGCTGACTGGTGTCTGAAAGGCCCAAAGCTAGCATATGCTAATCGCAACTTCTTTATAGTCATGGCTTACTTTTATATCTGCCAAAAAAGCTTTAAGAAACTGGACCTTTCATGGGCCCAAACACACCTCAGGGGCCTACATGAAATGCGTACCTTGTGAGCACACCCAATACCTCCCAACACTTCGGTTGTACATCTATGTGATATATAGGCTACATTTGTGCAGCTTCTTGTAATATTAATCAACATTATAATGATCAGCTTCAGGCTTGTTTTGAATGAATTATTCAGCCTCATAATAAAGATGTTTACTACAGTAGTAACCACAGTAACCACAAATATTGGCAACATTGGTAAATATGAACAGGCTGTGGAAAAAAGGCATTTGATATTCCTCTTCATTCATCATTCAAAAATATTCCCAAAATTATTAATTTCTCAACATTAATTAAGTAAACATTATTGAAAAAACAAACAAATTTGAAAATGTAATACCGGTAAATATTTTTCTCCATAACGTTATTAAGTTCACCTAAATGAGTAGGAGCATATTAGTGGTAAGCCATGATTTCCTGTTTCACTGTGGTATATATATACGATGACACACAGACTAAATTCACATAGTTAGCCATCACTATGGGAAAGACCCAAGAATACAGTAGTGCTGGACGGCAAAAGTTTGTTGAACACCACAAATCACAAAATGCTACAAGTGGAAGCGGATGTCTGACTATTTTGACCCTATGCAATGTGAGGAGAATTGTTGAAGTGGCCAAAGAATCTCCATGAGAATCGCAGATGTAAGTTGGCTCGTGACACAAATATCAACACAAAACTGGTTCCCTGACAACAGTATCATAGTTTTGCCATGGCCACCCCAGTTCACTGACATGTAACCCATAGAAAACCTATGGCACTAGCTGGAGAGGAGTCCACAAGCATGGATAAAAGGTCCCATGCGCCGGCGCATGGTGTAAAAGTGTCTTCATTAATTCATAGGCATGTTTTGGGCGTAACACGGAAAAAAACAGTCAGAGATTTATCTCCCATTCCCTTTAAGAGCCAGGCGCGTTTGTACCTTTCGCGCATTGCTATTATGACGGCGGATTTGCACTGTAATACTTTTATTTGTAATCTTTTGAATGTTTGTGTGCTGCTGTGCTTCCCTGTTTGTGTGCAACAAGCATAGTGTGCACGCGCTGTGCCTATGCCATAGGTGCATTTGACTAATTTGCTGTTAAAATAACTATGACATGCTGCGCCATTGACTTTAGACAAGGTTTTTGTTGATCACTTTCCGATGCCTCAAGATAGATACACCAAGAATTATCCTAAACACACCTCCCCGTTAGACCAGCACTCCCATGGGCGCAAATATGGGTGCAGGTTCATTTGCTATTTAAACAACGCCGCGGGTGCCTGACGGAATATTGACAACTGCGTCGGTCTTAAACTAGCAAAGACACCTGGGTTCAGACTTTGCGCTACATTGCGCCGGGTGCAAGATAGGGCCCTAAGAGCTTGTTTTTCAGAGGCTGTGGTACTCTTTTTTACAAGGGTAGCGATATTAGTTGAGGCCTTATTAAGATGTGGAATATTCTTGATACCAAGCCAAGGTCAGGTAGAACAAGAAAGATTTCAGGCAAAGCTGCCAGAAGAATTGTTCAGGATACAAATAATATAATCTGGAAAAAGACGGTGTGGCTGTTTCAAGAAGCACAATATGAGAGAAGCCATTACTGCACCCGGGCCACAAAAAAGCCTGGTTACAGTATGCCTGACAACACCTTGACACACCTCACAGCTTCTGGTACACTGTAATTTGGAGTGAAGAGACCAATATAGAGCTTTATGGTCACAACCATAAGTGCTATGTTTGGAGAGTGTTCAACAGTACATTTGTGATCAAAGTTATACTACCTTGGTGAATGATGGCATCAATTTCTATGAGGCTGCCAACTAACATAACGCATCTCCAAGCTGGTCATCGATCCATATTCCAGCGTTAAAAGCAACACTGGTCACTTGAGCAGTTGGCCATTTGAAGGTTTTCAAACGGTAAAAGCGTTGTGAATTACTTCATCAAACGTCAAACTCCCCCTCAAAGTACAGTGAAAGAATATACTCTCCTAACTTTCTTCCAAGCTGTTTTCAAAAGTTGCCAGTCCTGAGCCTGTATAATAATAAAATGAATTAAAGCTGCAAGCAGCATTTGTCGGGTTTCAAGCATTTAAATCCCTTAATCACATAAGCATTTAAGACATTAAGTTTCATTTAGCAAGCTTTTAACCAATGAAATAATAGATAGAAAATTTCATTTAAAACCAATATAAACAATTTACCTGTTACAGCCATCCAAATACAAAAGTTCAACTGTTTTTTAATAATTA
>JACXGM010027557.1:0-14438 GCA_016801145.1 Umbra pygmaea | reverse complement strand
GGGATTGGTGTTGATTGCTGGAACCAGGTGTACGGGATAACGGAGGGGAGGAGTCAATGATAAGTGATGAATTGAGGGACTGATGAGGGGATCTGCGCCACCTGTGGGGAAACATACAAACAGAACAGAACAAACACAGAACAGAACAGAATCACAGTACAAAACACCAACACTGGACCAGGGGACGTAACAATTATTCTAAGGAGTACATTTGCATCCCTTAAATTAATGTTATTGTCAAAGCAGGTCACAGGATATCTTAACTGTCATTAAGAAAATATCTATTTGAAACCCATTACATATCATGTCAAGCTGTTCTCTCCATATTAGCACCATCCTGTCTGAACATCCCAAATATAATATGTGAATACTGTTCTCATCTGGAGATATACATACCAGTTTCCCTGAGGGTTGGTGACCCATACATCTACACTGAAGTAATTTGGCAAACACTCTTAATTGGAGCGATGTACAGTAATGAGTGTATTGCTTATGTACGGGCATATGCCTCACAAGAGTTTGATTTATCAACATGGGGCATTTGCAATTTAATTTAAAATATACATTTCCCTGGATCATACCCCTCAAACCATGCCAAATTACGCTTTTTGATTCTCAGCTGTTTTTGTGCTAATTGGCCATGTTGAATTGCATATTGCCACCAATCTATTAATGATTCCATGTTTAGTTCATTTCTTCATGTGACCTTTCACAAAACTTTGTGCTTTCTCAACAAGACCCTGAGCTTCATTGAAGACAGCGTTAGCAGCGTTCTCTGCTGCTTCCAGTACTGTGTCTGAATCCTCTGCTGCAGCAGCTCCAACTATCCCTCCTCGTACTGCTCCTGCTACTGCAGCTGCTCCAGCAACAACGCCTGCTGCTATGGCTACCTCAGCACCTGCTCCTGCTCCTGCAACTACTGGCTTTATCTTTGAAGCGGCTGTCGACTGTTTGAGAAAATTGATCAGATGGCTTATAGAGATAGGTGGGGAAGCCAAAACTGTTAATGGGATAGCTATCAACATTCCCACCCCAAGAAATGCTCCTAAGATTGCACCTACTGCTATCCCAGTCAGTTTGATTAGAAGTTCCTTACTCACTCTTGCTTTGGCCTGTTTTCTCATTTCCTCCTCTGACATCTGACCTTTATTCTCCATCCTAAGTCTCTCTATCTCGTCTTGGATATCTTTCTCGGCTGCTTGAAGCATCTTGTTGGTGTAGCATTCTCCTCCGTTGTCCCTCACCATCTTCTCTATGGTGTTGAGCAGCTCAGTCACTTGGTACTGGTTGTTTTTGTTTCGACTCTGCTCAGTGTCGTTCCAGTGTTTGTTGTCGATGACATGACAGCGTCCTCCACATTTCTGCACGAGCATTTTCAGTTCATCATTCTGTTGGACAAACTCCTCAATGGTCAAACCGTTGAGATCATAACCATGAGTGAAGAGCACGGTGGCATATTTGAAGGCCTCTGCTGAAAACGTTTTCTCAATTTTTGCTATGGTTTCCTTCTCGTGGACTGTGTACCGTTCCACTTTCAGCACAATGAGAAAGGCATGTGGTCCCGGAGCACATTCCGTAATACAGTTAACTATTTTACATTTTAATTCCTCTTCAGGAATGTTAGTATCAAATAATCCTGGTGTGTCAATCACGGTGACATTTCGTCCATTTCTTTTCTTGGTGTAAGCTTCACACATCTGTGTTGTAGAAGTGGAGGAACTGTCCGCGATAAAAACATTTTCTTGTCCGAAGATGGTGTTTCCTGAACTGCTTTTGCCTCCTCCGGTTTTTCCCAGAAGCACAATCCTGATGTCTGTAAGGAGGGTTCATAATTACAACTTTAAAAGGGATCCAATATTGAGGAAAATTTTTAGATTTACAGGTGAGGTACTGTAGCTCACCTTGCTCTGGATGAGGAAATACTTTGAAACCGCTGACATGCAAAGCATTCTGGGCCATCTGGAAATCCTTAAAAGTAAAAGAAACAATAAAACTACAGTAAAGAATGTTTTTCTAATTCAGAATAAAAATGTTATGATGGCACAAACAGCATCAAACTTTTGAGTTCAGAGAAATTAGTTATTTGATTGGCTAAAGGATTTTGTGCAACATCTGCGTACTAGTTTCTCTTCACCTTGGTAGAATCTCTGTCCTTTGGATGAATTACAATGCGGACAAGGAAGGGAGTTCTGTTTGCTCGGCTCTGCTTGTACATATGGATCTCTTCAAGCAGAACCTGTGTTGCCACTTTGTTAGGGAACTTAAGAACCACGCCGGTTCCAACCACAGGGAAGGCCACGGAACGAAAGCCTTGGTTCTCACAAGAGGTCAGGATATTCCTCACACCCTGTCTCAGGGCCTAACAGGGGAAGGAAGGGATTGTTCAATGGAGGATAAAAGATTATGACATGCACACAAACACACACCACACACACCTGTACTGCTGGGCCTTCAAGGTTTTCATCCCAGCGAGCACAGCTGAGGTAGAACACACGACTAGAGCTGAAACCAGACAGTCCCTCCACCAAGACAGTATCACCAGGCAAAGTCTTGTTTAGTAATTTTCTTTTAAATGCGTCTAAAAGCTCTGGTCCAGCTTCCTCCAACAGGACGTTCCCGACACGGGAGGAGATTGGGTCACACCCAACCATGGGGGACACCAGAGCATCCACCTTCAGAAAGACAGAGAGAAAGAGATAGAGAAAAAAGAGAGAAAATGAAGTCAAAGAAATAAAGACACAATAAAATATATGAATTGAAAGTCCAAACTTGAACCTCTAAAAATGTACAACTTTGGAATGTAGTGGGCATGTACATTTATACATCACCTGCTGCTTCTCAATGCTTCCCTGGACGATCTCCACCTGGACACAGGCCTCTGAAGAATCTGCTTTCCAGGCATTAGTATCAGTGATGACTCCATGAGAACAAGGTGAACTAGTTGTGGGGGTTGTAGATTCTCCTTCCTGCTCAGACGACTCGCTCCTCCCCAGTATCAGCCTATCACAGGCCTCCTTCAAGGCTAGCACAGCCTCCCGGCTCACATCAATCAGAGTGACCTTGCTAAGGGTGCGTTGTGGCCTCCCAAAGTCCCTCACTGCAGAAACTATGGCCTCAGAGCACACCTTCAGAGGAACTCCAAATATCCCTGAGCCGATGCAGGGCATGGCCAGGGTCTGAAGTTCCAGTGTCTCTGCAAGGTGCAGAGCTGTTTTTACCGTCTTCTCCAGTAGAGGGCGCTCGTTCCCACCTACGCTGCCCCCTATTGGCCCCACAGCATGAAGCAGAATCTTACAAGGCAGATTCCCTCCTGTGGTCTCTACCACACGGCCTGTGTCTAATCTGCCTACCTGTTTTACCAGCTCTGTACTGGCCCGTTGTACCTCAGGCCCCCCCACATGGCTAAGCGCTGCAGCCACACCCCCAGCGTGGTCCAGATTCTCATTGGCAGCATTTACCAGGGCATCTGCCTGTTCATTGGTAATGTCACCCTGACACACTACAACCTCCAGCCCACCTTGTAGGCGATAGCTGGTGGGTGTCATTGTTCCTTCTGGTCTTTTTGTGGCCCCCACTTCATTGACTGTGCTACCATCGCTGGGCAGCTGGTGGACTAACGTGTCCAAAATGGGGACCAACTGGTTCCTGATCTGGGTCACACGGACAGAAGGGCCACAGAGCACTACAGAGGGGTGTCCAGATGAGGCTGACGGGTGGAGAGTGACTCCAGTGTAGTCCACACCACATTTCTCCAGCAGATCTGGCAGGTTTTCTGCTATCTCCGGGAAAGGTAGACGCACTCTTTCCTCTACAATAGACTGTTCTATTAGAAATACCCCAATCTCATCTCTCAGCTCCTGAACCTGCTTTTTGTGGCCCAGCAGCAGCACTCTACAGTCAGGGCTGTACCTGGCCACCACCCTGCATCTGTTCTGGTTCATCTCCATCACCTTTTTGTCAAGATTGGACCTTAGTTCAGCCGGAAAGGATGCACAGTTGGATATGTCGATCTTCTCTTCCCAAAACTCCCCCAGCAGAGCTTTTTCTGCCTGGCCCAGTTCCTCGACAGTGAGTGAGAACAGACGGAGCTCTGTGTCCCCCAGCTCCAACTCCACCTGGCCTCCCAAACCCAGCAGGCTGCCCAGGGCACCAGGCCTCCCGTAATTCTCCCTCAGAAAGGACAAGAGGTTGTGGGACACCTCAGCCACTACCTGCTCCAGAACCAGATGGATCCTATCTGTAACCAACTGTCTGGCAGTCCGAACATCATTTGACGAACCCTCAAGCACCAACTCAGATGACTCACTGCGTGTTACCTTCACCCCTGGCACAATCACAGCTAAATCCTTCTCAATCACTTCCCCAAGAAGGCGGAGCTTAGCTTGTCCAATTTGACAGGTGATGCTGACCTTCTCCTGCTTGTCCGAACTCAAACTTTTGACTAAAGCTTTTTGATTACTAGGTGGTGATGTCTTAACCGTGTGGGTATTGAGACTCTAGAGTTGGGAAGACAAACATATGTAATTCAAATTTTAATACAGACAACTTAAATGGGTTTTAATACATTACTCCAAAAAGTCCAACACAAGATAACAAAACATACACTGCAACAAATGATGTCCAATAATACTCCATTAAATTATTATACCGCAGTAATACAAGCTTGTATTCTGGGATTTGGCATACTTTATAATCATAATATTAATTGATATTCTCTGATAATCTCTCAAGAATGCATGTAACAACTGCTGCTGATGCTCTAGCAACTGGTTCAGTGTGATCCAGTTAAACACCGAAATGTATTCATTTTATTGAAAATTATGCTCCCCAAACCAGATATTTATAACATGAAAACTTTCAACCTCTCACTGTAGGACAATTTATATAACAGATTACCTATGACATCAATGTGTTTTGACGTCAAATGATCTACAATAAAAGAGTTTATCTTGATAGGCATGTGTGACTCAGCATAATCTAGATTTACTGTTAACGTCTCACCGACGCTATGCTGCCCGGGGAGGTTGATGTAGGTGGAGGCTCCAGGCTGCCTCTGAGGGTGAGGGAGATGGGTCCACTAGACAGTTCCAAATCATGTTGGGCTTTCTGAAGAACTCTCTCCTGGGCTGGAAGAGTGGCATTCATTAATAATAATAAAAATAACAGTAATAATGTATTCATAATTTAGTCCAGAATATGTAGGGGTATTTGGTATCTATGCTAATCAAAACAATATATATATTTCTAAAATTAAATTTACATGTTAAATATGATTCAAAAACAAAATGCTTTCATAAATATCTGGCTGTAAGCCATATATTGTTTTATCAAAAAAATGTAAGTCCCTCATGGGTGAATCATTTCATAGATGAACTCATAGTTCAGTGCTGTAACCATGCCACATAACTAGAGTGCCCCACCCTAATTATCTGTGTCTAACTACAAAGTGTTGCCAAAACAATCTGAATGGAATACACGTCTAACCACACACATTACTGGAAAAGTGGCATTAGTTATTAATAATAACAATCATAATGTATTCATAATTTTGCATTTAGTCCAGCACCTAAAGATATTGAGGTATTTGGTTTCTAGGCTGAAGATTAATTGAGGACAGAAATATCTATTCCTAAGGAAATTAATTTACTTCATAAATATATTTTAAAAACAAAAAATGCTTTCTTGAATATCTGGCTAGATATTATGTGTATCAAAAATGATGTAGTTCCTCATGGGTGAATCATTTCATAGACTTGCACATAATGTAGTGGGGCACCTTAACAAGAGGGCCCATCCTAAAACAAAATGTTGCAAAAAACAATCTGATTGGAGTATACTTCTAACCACACCCATTACCATTCCTGTTTGTCCCTACACCCACCCGGAAAATGCATTAACATTTCATACGCCGGTGTTACCATCTTTTTTTCTGGTAGTTGCAAAACAAATCTACTTTTAAAATAAAGTTAACATAACAAATACACCAACCAGGAGTGGCATAAACTGAGTTGCATATACTGTAGTCACCCAACGTCAATGTGAAAGACTGGTGTAGAGCATACCAAGATGCGTGGAGGCCAATTATTATTATTATCATCATCATCATCATCATCATAAAATTATAATTATTCTACCAAATATTTATTTCTGAACACATAGGAAGTGTTCAGAAAGAAATATTTGGTAGAATAATTATAATTTTTTAACACATGACAATTAAAAATGAATATTAACTTGCTTTCTTTGCATAATTCGAGAGGTCCGACAACATATTACCCAAACACATAACTACTATCAATAGTAGTACTATCAATAGTGAAACCAGAGAACTGATGATTTTGCATTGGCCTCTTTATTTTTTCCAGAGCTATACGTATCTTCAGAACGAGGCAACGCAAAATGGCATGGTGCTGCCCGGGATTCGGGAATCATCTGCCTTGCTACATCTGCCTTGCTATTTATGCTGAGCGTAATCATGCCATGCATGATCTGACTAAAGTCTTCTATGAGCAGTGCGAAAAGAATTGGCGGCTTGGCTACATGTGGTTGGATGAACCATGTGCACACCTTTCGCCATCCTGCATCTGTCCAAGTAGTTGTGGAGCTGCAGACAAGGCAGGGTCAGTGGAAATTGGGAGGGGAGAAAAATGGTGGGGAGGAGAATATGCAAAGTTGGGGGGAGAAAGTCCACAAAACAACACATACTGCCAAATTTTGCAAAAGGGAAGCATTTTTCACGCACAAGGGTTTACATGCTTTATTTTTTTTCATTTGGCAAGGTTCCACTGGGGCACAGCAAATAATACACAGATAACACGTTCAGCAAAAACCACCAAGGCAATAATGGGAGCAGAAAACAAGGTTTAAGGAAAGACTGAAGGAAGGGGGGGGTGTCTTACACGGTAGCAAACCAGTCAAATGGGGGAGTATTGCTGAGGGGCAGGTGCCACCTGCCTGTTGGGTAGAGATGAGGGAGGACCAGGGGCCTCATTTATAAACGTTGCGTGCGCACAAAAGAAGACGTACGCATCTCTCTACGCAATAATTGGGATTTATAAAAAGCAAACTTGATGGGAAAATGTGCGGTCCTTCACGAAAGCTCTGACCCATGCGTACGCACAAAAACAGGTGAAATGAGAAATGGCGACACCATCGGCAGATGGATGAAACACCTAGGCTTCTGTAGATCTGTCTGAAAGTGCAGAGCGTTGTTTAAACGAAATCGAAATACTGCCTCTCATTAACAATATGAAGATGTCACAAAGCCAAACAAACAAACAAAATAAAACAAGATTGTAACGTAAATGCAAATAAAGCACATATTGCACATATTTGCAAGAAGAACACTCAAATATTATCTGTAATATTAGCATGTTATGTAATTCATCCTCATAAATAATATGGTAAACAGAACAAAATCATGTTTAAAACTGATATTCTTGTCGATGTCTGGCGGTTCAGATAGTTAAATAAATAGATGATGATAGATAGACAATAAATATATAATAGATAGTATTTATTGTCCATTGGGGAATATTGTTTTCACAGTATAACTGTCGCAATCAGATACAGAAACATAGTGTTCATTTATATGCATTTATTTATTTTCAATTTTAAATGAGTTTCATCATTTCAGCATGTCTTAACCATTTTGAAATATGCAAAAAATTCCATTTGTGCAGAACTATTTTCCATTTACAATTAGATAAATACTGAACTCTGTAGATTTTTAGATACAATCAAATGGATGGTTAAAAAAAAGCCATACCATCACAATGTGTAATGACTCACAATAGCTGATCTTGCACTGTTAGAATATAATAATAATAGCCTTATAATGCATATTATTTATTGGCGCCTTTCATAACACTAATAACAGGATTCCTGACGACTGGCACTTTCCAGATGGAACGGACTGACAGGTCAGGGATATCTCAGCCAACCCTTAGCCAGGTTATGCCAGGCGTTAGTCGGTATAATAGGCTTGTCGCATAATTACATTAAGTTTCTGTACACGGCGGGTGAACAGTCAAACAAAAAAGCACAATTTTTCCGGTTTCCCAAATGTAATCGGTATTGACTACACTCATGTTGCCATAAGGAAAATGAATGAGAATGAACATGCGTTCATTAATCGAAAGCATTTGCATTCCACCAATGTCAAAATAATTTGGGATGTAGACATGTTGCTGTAATGTAGCCAATTTCCCCCCACCCGTGGCAGACACACTTTCACAATGAAGCGCTAGACGCTTTGACATCGACTGATATCTGACCACTTTATATTTCGGCCACGGTCCGACTTTCTTACAGCGTCTGCAAGCTTTTGCCACTCCAACGCCTTTTCGCCATTGGTAATAGGCACACTGTGCCCTTCAAACAACATTTTCCTCCTCTTTTCCACCTCGCCAATAATATTTTCTACTTCACATTGAGTTAAGTGGCTTTTTTTGGTTTTCCGTGTTTCCCATGCTTTCTCAATCAATGAATATTAATTTTGGAGCGTTTCACTGACTATTTATGGGCAAATAAGGGTGTGACATGGAGCCGCAAAAGCTGCGCTACGTGTTAAAGTTGATTGTGATTTATAAAGGGAAAACAGCGTAGGACGTACGTGCGCACGGTTTTATAAATCAGAATATTTCTTTACGTACGCACGTCCTATATTTTGTCCGTACGCCACTTCTGACGCAAATCCACCGCAAAGTTTTATAAATGAGGCCCCAGCACCCTATAGGTGAGCGAGGCCAGGTTAACCAATGCAAAGCCCAAGAGAAAGGTGTAGGAAATGGCCCCTGTTAATTAGATGTGTAGGCTGTAAGTTATCCCACAGAGCCGAACACAAGCATCACAGGAGAAGGGAATAAAGAATTGCTAGCAACAGCAAAAATCATGTAAGTTACAGAAGTACACAGTATGTGAAGAGTGGTAAAACACTAAATGTAGGTGTGTGCTGGGTATTTATAACACGGGATGTGGGGCTTAAAGGCCTTTACACACAGTACAGACTTATCATGAGTGGTTGTGTTTGTACGTCTAATCACGTTGTGATTCTGGACATCGTCACACTGGGTGTGAAGTGTGAACCAGTGCTCTTACAGTATGCTTGATTGTTCTACTTCGAAAACACTTACCTTAGCACTAAATGAAGGAATTACAGATAAAATTACTGATAAAAAAAATATTTTTATCAGGGAGTGATCTCTATGCTATATGAGAAAGGAGATCAATGCAACTTGGATAATTATAGACATTTGAGATGAATGAATTTAGATTATAAGATTTTAACAAAAACTATAATGAATAGTGTTGGATGTCAATTGAAAAAGAACAAACGTGTGCCATCAAGGGGAGGATGATGTGGGATAACCTATGCACATTAAGGGAAATGGTTAGCGGAAAATCTGAGCTAAATTGTTACATTCTTGGCCTAGACCAAAAAAAGCTTTCGGATACGTCGCACAAGATTATCTTTGGGGAGTAATGGAAAGCTACGGCTTTCCAGTTACATTTATAGATATGGTCAAAGTATTGTACAAACAGTCTACAGTCCAAGTAAATATAACTAGTTTCCTAAACGAACCCTTCGCGATACATAGAGGTGTGAAACAAGGATGCCCACTGAGTGCGGCTCTATACGTATTAGCTATTAGCCCCCTTCACAAAAGAATAAAAGATGACAAAAGGTTCAAAGGGATTACCACAATTAGCGATCAGCAGGTACACACATTAGCCTATGCAGACGATGTAATTGTTATAGTCAGAAATCAGGGAGAACTAAATATTATTAATGAACATTTTAAACTATATGAGGAGGTATCAGGAGCAATTTTAAACCAAGATAAAACGGAAGGAGTATGGATAGGCCCGCATAACAATAAAACCAAAATAAATATACAGGTCAAAGATGAAATAAAGGTCTTAGGAATATGGATCTGTAATTCAAGTTGCAGTGATGTTAATTGGAAGAAAAAGGAAAAAGAAGTCAAAGAGGAGATTACTAAGTGGTCCAATAAAGTAAAATCATTTACAGAATTAATATTGTTAAATCATTTACTCTGTCTAAGATATTATTTTTAGCAACAGTCTTTCCCCCGACAGACAAACAAATCAAAACACTAAATATAATATGCGTAACATTAATATGGGGAACGACCCGAGAAGTAACCAAACAAAATTTACTCTTCAAGAGTAAAAGTAATGGAGGCCTGGGAGCAGTCAATCTAGGAAACAAATAGAAAATTAGCTTTGTAAAAAACATTTCCGGGGGAATGCGGCGAGGAGCCCCATGGGTAGGACCTCAAAAAAATTGGAAAAATTGAAAGGAAGAAGCAGATCATCTATACCATATTACAAATTGATATACGGGGATTTTACAACTAAATATGAAAAAATGCACATAGATTGGTGTACGACTCCAAATAAAATAATATACAACAGAATAAATGATAACGAAAATGGAAATGTAATAACATATAAGGGCCTAAACGAAAATGATTGTAAATTGAGAGATACTGCTTGGCTTATCTCAGTAGGTAGACTTGCCGTTCGAACAGTAGTGAAATGGAGTTGTTGCGACCACCAAAAGGTGCCCAATGTCGAGATGTAGTCAAGATGAAACGTTGGACCATTTTTTGGTTGACTGCTACAGGACCAAGGAGGTATGGAAAGAAATGGTAGCCAAAGGTTTCAAAATAAAAAAACATCCATGAGTAATTAAATTTGGCATCTTTGAAGAAAACCTGACCATAGAAGAAAAACAATTGTATTGGTTAATTATATGTATAGTGAACAATAAGTTATGGAATACTATATGCATTATGATAATAAATCAAACAACAATATATAGTAAAATGTTAGTTAGACAAATTGTGACAGAATTAAAAAGGAGGAGAACTATAGATTTAAAAACTACAAAAAATGTACCGTGGCACCTCCTTGAACTGTAGCAGGTAACAACAAAAAATATATTTGTAATTAATATTTATATATATTTGTAATTAATATTTATATATGTCAACACATAACATTTTATTATTATTGTAACCTTAAGATTGACTTTGTAATCCCGATGTGGGAACTGTATGAATGGTCTGTATTGAAAATAAAAATAAAAAAAAGAAATTTGGGCAAATTACTCTAGATTTAAACTTGATAATATACCGATACTGTATATCTCTGCATGTGTACAATTATTAACAGTGGGCTCCAAAATTCCTGCACAAACAAATACTTTAAAAACATGAACAATATAATTATAAAGATAAACTTAAAATACCAACATGCGAGAAACACTGTACTTTTTGTGCTTGTTCTTCTCTTCAACTCAGCCCACAGCTTTTTGATTGGATTCAGGTCCAGCAACTGAGATGGCCATGGCAGAACATTGATTTTGTTGTCACAGAACCATTATAGTGTGGATATTGTGGTAGGTTTTGGGTCATTAACTTGTTGAAATGTCCACCTACTGCCAAGTTCCAGCCTTCTGGCAGAGGCAACCAGATTGTCAGCCAAAATTGCCTGATACTTGGTAGAATTCATTATGCCATCAATCTTAACCAGTGCCACTGGACTTCTGGAATTTAAATAGCCCCAAAACATCACTGACCCACCACCATATTTCACTGTGAGTATGAGGTGCCTCTCCTTGTATGCATTTCTATTTCGACGCCAAACATGCCAATGCTGTATCTGACCAAAACAATTTTGGTCTCATCTGACCAGAGCACCTTCTTCCAGTCATAAATGATGTTTGGCAAACTCCAAGTGCTTGCCTTTTTGTCTTGGATCAGAAAGGGCTTCTTCTGGCAACCCTTCTAAAGAGGCTGTGGTTGTTGAGGTGGCATCTGATGGTGCTATTTGAAAACTGGTGACCCCAAGATGCCACCAAGGCCTGCAATTCTTTCACCATGATTCTTGGGGATTGTGTTGCTTCTCTCACCATCCTCCTCCCTATCCTGGGTGGCAAAATGCATTTTTGCATCCTCTACCTGTGAGATTTTCAGCTGTTCCATATTTACATTTTTTAATAATTGCTCTGACGGTGATCAGTGGTATATTCAATCGTTTGTGGATTTTCTTTTAGACATTACCATATTTATGAAGGTTTATGACCATCTGTCTTTTTTGAAAATGTGTTTTCTTCATGGTGTTGCATGACAAAGGGATATGGCATGCATGTTAACACATGTTTATAACCTAGTGGAAAAATAAGTAATGTAATGTTCAATATAGTTCCTTAAAGGAACACCCCAGCCATCAAACACCTCAAAATCGTTTTCCAGGTCATATTTCCAACAGCCTAGTAGGAAAAGAACACATTTTCAATGTGTTCTGAGGTTCCCAATCTGACCACCGTAAAATTGTGATTTTGTATCTTGTTTAAGTCACTTAGTTAGTACTCTTTGTAAGTACAGCGGAAAAGGTTAATCTGTATTCCTATTCCATTCATGTCAGGACCCTGAATTTTGCTGATTGGATATTTTATGCTGGAATATTACATATTTCATTCTTCCGTAAATAGCTACAGAGCTATATACAAACAGTTAGAGCAGGATTTTCAACAATTATTAATGGAACAAGGAAATGTTTTTGCTTTCAATCATCTCCAGCCAAGAAGATGATTACATCGCTTTGTTAGATCACTTGGGTTTTCACGCTGACATGGACCAATGTGTTTTGGAAAAAACAACTAGGCTCAGACGGAGAAACAAATGATCACTGGTAAGATGCTGATTGCCATTATCTACCTGGCTGGGAGTAGGAGAAGTAGCTACATGTGATTGTGTAAATACTTGGAGGAACGGACATAAAATAAATAAAAATGTCTCACAGAATACTGCTAATTCTGTGCTATTTGGAGCCCGGGGGCTTGTATACTGTTTGGTGGAATTGTTTGGAAATAACGATTGTAATTGGTGAGTCGCTAACTGGCTAACGGCTTAGTTTTCTGGGGTTTTATTTCAAACATTTGACATGCCTGGATGTAGCAATTAGCTCCAATGGAGCTAGTTGTGATTGTATAAATACTTGGAGAAATGGATGTAAAATGAATAAAAATGCCTCACAGAATACTGCTAACTCTTGTTGTATTTAGAGCCAGGGTGCTTGTAAACATTTTGGTGGAATTGTTTGGAAATAATGACCAAAATATGAATTACAGTAAATCGATGAGTAGCTAACTGGCTAAAGGCTTTTTTCTAGGGTTTTATCTAAAACATTTGGTGTGCCTGGTTGTTGCAATTTGCTCCAATGGAGCTAGTTATGATTGTGTAAATACTTGGAGGAATGGACGTAAAATGAATAAAAATGCCTCACAGAATACTGCTACTTGTTTGTAAATAACAAACAAAATACGAGTTATACTAATCGATGAGTCGCTAACTGGCAAACGGCTTCATTTTCTGGGGTTTTCAGCAGGGCTGACCCCATTCAGTCGACTGGTCGATTGTTTGGTCGATATACTCTAGGTCGGCTAAGATTTTTTTTTGTCGAGCAGCCGTATGGCTGTGTGACAGCCGCGGTCGGTGGATCTTAATTGGGGAGGGCGGGCTCATGTTACGCTCGGGAGCGGAGCAAATGAAACTGTGCTCAACGCACCAAACCCAGTGTGCGTTCAGCTGTGTGAGATCGGATTCCTGCCTGTGTCATTTAACTACACCATTGCTGAAAGAAATAAATGTGCTACAGAATATTACATTATGTAACTCAAATAGTGCCACACTAATAAAATATTTTTTTAACAAAGCATTTTTCAAAATTATATTCAATAAGGCCTATACCACATACCATAACCTGAAATTCCCTTTCATTTATCTGCATAGTTTTTTTTTATACTTCTCATGTGAGCATGCAATTGTAGCAGTTGTTAGATTCACTATAACCTGTCCTGCACTTGAAATGTAGCCTATTGTTGGTATTATAGAACTTTCTAAAAAAATGCATAATAAATCCGTAATATGGAAGCATTTCATCAAAGTAATGGGTGATTCGAAAACAAGTTGAACGCAAACTCTACCAACAATGGTTTTCCTAACAGTGTTCAACATTAAATATGTAGCGTACCACTTCAAAACAGCATATGTAGGTGCATGGTAATTAGTGGAGGGGGAAAAAATCGATTCTGTTCAGTATCGCGATATTTTGCGCACCCAATTATATCGATTCCAAAACGCAAAGTATTGCAATATTTAATTATAAAATTAGCTGTTTTACTTTCGGTTTTCACCATTGGTTTTCCCATTTGCGTATTACATCCACAAGGTGGCGCTTGTTGCACTGCTTTGTTGTCGTGCATTCAACAGCAAATTCAAATGAAGATGGCTTCACGGTCACAACCGGTTGTACACAACGCTCGGTCTTTCAAATCGAAAGTGTGGGTAAGTTTCGGTTTGGAATGCCAATATTCCCAAATAGATTTTGGTTGATGACCTTGCAGC
>JACXGM010027556.1:0-14438 GCA_016801145.1 Umbra pygmaea | reverse complement strand
ATATATATATATATATATATATATATATATATATATATATATATATATATATATATATATATATATATATATATATATATATATATATATTTAAACATATACATATACATACATACATATATATATAAATATATATAAATAAAATAAATGTAAAATATACGTAACATTCTGGCCGACAGGACAAATTAATGGAACATTACATAGTGCAGCTTTAGGAAGCTATAGTCCTTGACAAATTCTGCACATGTTTTGTCTGACCCACAAAGGGCCTCATAATGTGTTGAAAAGATAGTGCTTTGTCGTGCTGACCAGTAAACTGTATCACATAGTATACATATACTGTAAAGCCTATACACTTAGAGTACTCAGGCAAAACCTTCATGTAACACGATTGATATTATGAACATTGTAGATTTACACTCTATATACAATCTTAAATATAAAATATATACTAATAATAGAAACACTCTATATTTTCTCTCTTCATTAACTGTATAAAAACAGAAGTTTTGCGGGAGATAAATCTAAATGTAAACAGTCCAGAATAGTACACCCTAGTGCCACTTACCCTGTGCTGTTGAGATAGTTCTGTCCTTGGCTGCAGTTCCTTGATACAATGGCTGGGTTATACCAGAACGCTGGTAGACAGTTCCCATCTCCACGCCGTTCATAGCCGTAATCACTATAACAAATCACAGACAATGTCTGATCAATACCAACATCCAAACGACACAGTTTTACTCTATGTTAAATGTTACATCTCGTTCCTATCCCTTAAGCGCCAGACACACACCTATTTTGAGCTATTTTGCAACACATCATTATTCTATATTGATTGGACTACGGTTGAAAAATGCTCTACTGTAGATCAGCCAAGGTAGGAACATGAGCCCCGCGGGACTCAACGTCTACACATGCAGCCAGGTCAGGCTTGGCTGACTTTCAACGACTGATGCTAGCTACCACCCAATCACAAAGTGATTTATATCAGGCAAAGCAGGTTAGGCAAATGCCTGTTCTAATAATGACACTGACATTGATTTATTAATTAATTACCTGGCCAGAACTGACAGTAAGCAACTATCTCTGAGGTCTCTAAGTCTCGTCTGACCTAGTGTTGCCCTAGTCTGATTAGAAACCTACCCCATTTTATTGACATACCGTCAAGTGAATTTATGCTGTTCTGGTTCGTCAGAAAAATAGTTAAGAAGGATCAAGTGAATCCAATAAAGGTGTCCATGTATGGACCTCATAGCAGCACAGAATAATAGCATTGATAATTATTGATTCTTTCCATGTGAGTCAAAAAGCAGTGTGTCCTTTTTGAGTTCAATACCGTCGTGCAGTCGCAAAGGACAGCATTCGTGCGTTACTATATTCCTCATTTATTATTTATAGATTGTATGAAGCGTTATATCTACATAACCTCTGACTTTAAATTGGTTACGGTCATATTTTTTTATCAACACCTGAACCATTTGTACACAGCATAACAAAGCATTGTCACCCTTTTCATGCAATACACAATCATGAAACACTGTAGTACATGCCTTTTCTCCAAACCAATTAAAAATGTTGTTATTTGACATTATCAATACCATTCAAAGACCATATTTGTATTATATTTGTGTATGCCACTCTCTATCACCAGTTGCAGAGCTAGAGAGTAATAAAGACAGAAAGACATGTCATGTAGTCACAAGGTTTGTGAAATGAATCATATAATAATTTCAGTCCCAAAAATAATTAAAAACAACTATCACAGTAGACTAATGGATTCCAATTAAAACTCATACAGTTGAACCTGCCACTGCTGGCATTTACATTTGATTTTTCTCTTCCCTGCTTTTACAGGATAACAAAAATAAACAACAAAAAACAAGCAGCAGGCTGGCTTACGATTTGCATACAAATGGAAACCATTTGCACCCCAATATTCTCAACCTCATTATAATAAACATGGCGAAGGGAGCTAAGTAGAGAAAATTGTGTAAAATGATCCCAAAACATTGCTGATTATTGGAGAACTGAGACAGAAAATCTATCAAAATAATATGACAATGATAATGTGTATTAGAAATAAAATTGCCTTAAATGGCACAGCATTCACAGTCGTACACAATACAAAATGTGTCTCCCATAGAATTATTTTTGTTCAATGTCAATACATTGAAAAGGCTTAAATAATGCATGTGGATAAGTTTTCACACTTTTTGTTAAACTACAATTGTGAGTTATCATGCTATTATCATATAATTGTGTGTGTGTACAAAGAGTCTGCTTACCATTCAAAGTCGTGGGCCCGACAGATACATGACTCAGCAGACAGTAGTTTAGCATAGTCTTTCCCCAGCATGCAATAGTTTCCAGGCCTACGCTTCATATATAGCTGCTTCTGGCCCATCACACACGGTTCGCCCTGGGAAACACAGCCCAAACACGAATCCAGAAATGTTGGGATTACAGTATATCATATTCACACCACAAGTCAACACAGCTAATGTTAAGATATTGGGCTTCATGAAACCTACAGTACACCCTGGCAAAAATGTCCATACAGTATTGGAGCAGATGTTAATTGTTTATTTATTCAGATGAGTCAACTAAGTTCTCATTTTCTATTGTTACCTGGCCAAAGGTATACTACAATCGGAAGATGACACGACAACAAAAAAGTAAACATTATATAAAGCCAGATACAGATAGATAGCTAAGCAGATGCACAGACCTGAGTTGGGATTTCTTTCATTACGAAGTGAGGTGTGAGGAAACTGTCAAGTTTAAAAGATGTGCCGATGTAATTTGGGGCTCTAGGGGTGATCCACGTGTGACATCTAGTAGAGAGCTGGTTGCTCTTTGGAGCAGCAGATGTTGTGGAGAGGGCTGAGGCAGACTGGAGATTTGCTTAAGACATTATAAACGGCTCAGTAATGAGCGCTGAGGGGACTGGTGACAAAGTGGGTGGCAGTGGAGTAAATTCAATCTAATTCATTTAGAAGCTTTTTATTGGTAAGATGCTAGTAAAGTATTGGCACGATGGTCACATTTACAATGGTACACTCGACAGTGTGGGTGAAGAATGTATTTGTTCCAGAACCTTCTACAATTAGTGAGCAATCCAGCCATAAACAGCAACAAGGTATTTGTAGAAAGAGAGGGAGGGTGTTCAGATTGAATAATTGGCATTAATAGTGTATTAAATGTACATTAGACTAGCTTGGCATTTTATTTGATATTTTCTTGCTCTATGACGCAGGTGTGCCTTAGATACCTGAATGTGGGATAGCCTAACTCCCTCTAGTACATGGCAGGACATCATTATGGTCTACGCATAAGGCAAGATGTTGGACTGATGTCCGTTTGAAAAAGTCCTACCTTGTTGTGAAGGTGCCAGGTTTGATAGTCTCCTTCTGTACATTTTCTGTTGAAGATGGGCTTGTAGTCAATCTTGATAAGCTGCCACTCAGACCGATGACTAAAGTGTCCAAAAAACCTAGTAAAAACCAAAGTAAGATAAATTCACTTTTCTCTCATACATTTTTTAGTTTCACCATGACAACTAAATGCATACTGTAATACAACTTGACAGGGGTTGTCAGCACTGCAGGTTTTCACCAATTATCTCATGTCTATGGACAACTGAAACATCCATGTTACATATGGCGATCAAACAGCATCCTTTCACTAAGTCCCAAAGGAACGAATAACTTTCATGAATCCCTACCCACACACCACCCCAAACAAAAATACAGATCCCAAAAAGATAGGACGGCGGAAATACCAGAGAAAGGTCATCCACACACATCAACATCATTCATCAGAATGCCGTTTATTCCTCCACTGTCCTACTCACGTCATGATCTGGTTCTCTGTCCCGGCCTCCACCAGCATCCCATCTACGAACAGAGGCACCAGGGAGAAGCTGTGTCTGGTCCACTGCCGGCCCTCATCAAAACTGATCCTGGAACAGCCACAGCACAAACACGCATTCAATGCATCCAATAAGGCTCCTGTCTGCAGTGTAGGCCCACACTGCTCTGGTAGGGTAACTTCAAGACCCATATTCATAACACTGAGTAACAGCACTGGTGTAGGTTCAGTTTTCCTTAGAGGTCAAAAGATATTGGATTAGGAGGACCTGGAGGATCTGAACCTAAATCAGCACAGACACTCTGAATACGAGTCCAGATCTGGGGTGAAGCTCAGCTTTCACTCTGACGGGTGGGAGGCACATCTCAGGAATTATATTAAGGGCAATATATGAAGACATGAATTACCTTTTGTGCCAACCAACATATCCAGTTCTATTATGTTGCACCTTCACATTTTACTATTACAATTATAATGTAACCTTTAATGTAATTGCAACTTCATGCGATCAGAACTTTCCATACATTTCCTATCAATAACATAGTACATTCCAGAAATTCTACAAATCTGGTAAAGTGGTCATTGGAACACACTAGAATGCCATATTGGCCACACCCTCCAGGGGAATACTGTTATTGGAACACAGTCAAAAATTAAGACCTAATGAAGTTAATATCTGTCAATTCCTTTATGATATTTTTATTTTAAAAAAAGGGCCACAAGGGAATTACATACATCCAATATTGATGTACATTAAATTGTATAATTTTACTGATTACTATTTAGAAATTGTCCTTTTAAAAGTGAAAAGAAAAGTGACAGCTAACAGCTAAATGCCCATTCAAATTGTCTGGTAGCATAGCTAGCTTATAGAAATGGATGGGTACATGTACAAATAGTTTTAGCTATAATGCAGTGGATTGTTGACGTTGACATGAACATATATTAGGATTAGCATCCATAGAAGCATCAAACTTATATCTTAGCCTTAACACAGCGTTTAATTTACAAACAAGTAATTGCTTAATTGCTTAATTAACCTCTACTGCATCTATATAGATTCAAATTACATTTAAAAGTGTACAGTTAGCATTAGGTTTGAGGTTAGGTATCACCTACGAAGGGCAGGTTTAGGCATTACATTACTGAGGTTATGATGAGTGTTAAGGTTAACATAAAAAACAGAGATTCACAAATCATCCACCTAGAGGAAAAATATTAACAGTTGCATTGCACTGGATTTGAAATCAGGACCATCGTGGTGAGAGATGGCACCAACCCTGAACACAAGCCTGGAGCCACACTATTTAAAACTGATTACACTCACACCTTCTCCTAGTGTCCAGGTTGCGCCCTCACAGCCCTTGTGAAATGGGTCATATTTATAATTGCATTTTACAAGAGAGTTCCCTGGAAACAGAATTCCTGATGTTGAGGGGTTGGCATATCTGCAATATTAACCCATACTTTCACTACCTGACTTCCCATGTCAAACTTATAAGCAGAGAATATGTATTGTTAATAATAATATATAAATATATATATATATAATAAAATGTAATACATATACATAATAATATATTTAAGTTTCATAATGCATAGATATTAATAGGCTATTGTTGGACTTGGATCATCACTGTCTTCTTTCGTCCCACTTGAGGCTGCCATCACTTTCACTACACCCATGAAACGTTAGGTGTATCAATCTCCCCTGGCTGCTGTTGCTAAACAACTTTATTAAAGTCATCTGTGAAGGACACAAAACAGGCTTTTCACTTTTGATCCCTAGACAAGTCTACATTCCATTTTATAGGATGTTACGTATCACAGATCAGATTACTAGATTTGACATTATGCCCCATCAGTTATATTAATGGTTGATCTTAAAATGCAAAACGGATTCATGAAACCGATGTTTCAGTAAATCAATGTCAAATTGCCTTTATTGTAAACTAACTATACAGCAAACCAGCAACAAAAAAATCATTGTACTTTATAAATTCTGTTTGTGATTATATTTGTTGATGATAAGCTATCGGTTTTGTGGGCCCCTATTATAGGTAGGTGCTGTACATTGCATCCAATGAAGCTCTGTCTCCCAGCCCAGATACTCTAAATTCCATTCAACTGTGTTAATGGAAACCAACACAAGGTGTGGTAATAGCATGAAAAACAAATGTGACAATCTGTGAAAGTCATTTCACTTGTTGCTATTTTATTTAAAATGACTCTTTCCATAACACTGTTTGAATGCTGCGATTATAAGTGGAAAGGACAAGCATGTGGCCTACAAGCATAATCAGATCAACACATTAAAACAGGTTTTGTTTATGCCACAAAGAAAAGGTGATACATTTTAAAAATAATTCCTGATTAACAAGGATTGCTTAGTCAAGACTTACAGTATATGGCAAAAATATGATTAATAATAGACAGCACATCACTATTACCATATCACCAGTAAAAATATAATGTGTGATGGGTCTCTGGTATGAAAATAACAGGAGGCAGATGCAGGCAAAACACATCGTTTACTTTGTGAAGATATCACAAATATCCAACTCACAGTAGTAATATCCTTAACACAAGAACACAAAGTACATAGTGATACATCTACACAATCAACAATAACACGCCGGACTTTGCTTCCCCAGGTGACTATGGGTTGCCTGGGTGAGGTGCATCAGACCAGTGACAAGTAGACCGGCGACCATGATCTCCGGGGAGGGACAGCGGGTAGAGTTGTGACAATATGACTACCACCAGTACAAATATCACATCACTATCAACAGTAAAACATCACATATCTATCACCAGTAAAAATGTCATACCACTATCACCTGTAAACATATCACATCACTGGCACCAGTCTATATATAGAATGCTACTGGGCATTTAAAGACAATAATATGTCAAGAGAACACCCACAATCAGTTGAAATGGAATGGCGTCTTTCACTGTAGTTTTTACAATTAGAGTAGCCTAGCTTGAATTGTACTCAATTCTACACATTGAACATTATTATATTAAACACATTAAAAAACAATAATAACATTATATAATCCAGTGGGCTGGTCTAGGTAGCAGCAGCATAGAGCCCTGTATTGCACCTCTGGTTTGCTTCTAAAGCTAAGCAGGGTTAGTCCTGGTTAGTCCCTGGATGTGAGACCAATGCTGCTGGCAGTGGTGTTGGAGGGCCAGTAGGGGGAACTCTTCCCTCTGGTCTAAAGATTATTTCCAATGCCCCAGGGCAGTGATGGGGACATCTGCCCTGCGTAGGGTGCTGTATTTTGGATGGGATGTTAAATGGGTTTCCAGAATCTATATGGTCACTGAAGATCCCATGGCACTATTTGTAAGAGTAGGGGTGTTAACCACGGTGTGCTGGACAATCTGACCCTCACACCATCATGGCAACCTAATCATCCATCTCTCAATTGGCTCGTTCATTCCCCTCTCCCCCTTCCCCCCAGGCCTTTGCTGCAAATGAGAAAATGTTCTCAGTCAACTGGCCTGGTAAAATAAAGGTACACTAACTAACTAGGTAGAATATTGTCCCTAAAGAAAATCTATATTTGATCTGTGTGAGCTTCTGTATGTGCCCAAGGCCCTCACATGCACTGGTGCAGCTACCCCATCTTTCAGTATTTTTATGTCCTGGATTATATTATGAATGTATGTGTAGTATGTTGTACAGATCTAACAAACTACTACTACTGTCTGTGGAGGGCGAGATAGAGAGTTATCTGGCAACTATATTCACCTACGGTACATTAAGCATGGCATAGTGCATAAGGGAAATTCCAAAACAAGTCTTAAGCAAACTGACATAATATAGTAAAAACCTGCAACATGGAAAAAGCAAACAGAACAGAAAACACACTACCCTCCCGTTTGACCAATACAAAGACAGACATCAATCTCTAAATCAAATTTAAAAAATGTCCCAAATTACTACAGAAAACAAAGAAATATATGGAGCCTGTATTCTATGGATTTAGACACCTCTTCAACATTACTTAGAACACTGGAGTAATGTGTGTGTGTGTGTGTGTGTGTCTTGGTTGTGAACTGTTGTCAACAATGCAGAGTCTTGAACGTGGATACAGAAAGAGGCAGATGTGTTTTGCTACTTCAATTCAAACCTCCATCAGTTAGCGAGCCATCATCTGACTAAAAGCTCAGCCAACAGACAGAGCGTTGACACACATCTATTAGAAGGATACAGAACCAGGAAAACGTTTAATGTCACACTAGCTAGAAAGAAAGAGGAGAGACCATTGGCTTCTAGAGTTGAGCTAAGAAAAATGTTGTGGGTTCAAGTCAAATTTGTTCTCTTTCCCCTACATTTGCTGCCAGTTTACTGAGCTTGCCTGGGCTAATGGATCCAATGGAATCATCCCAAAAGTGCAAACTCTGCCAATCTGGCACTCCAGAAAATATAATGGCTCAATTAAAACTCAAAATATAACATATATTATAACGACATGGTATTTGAACCCGTCTGCCAAGAATGCTTTCACTGTGTGCCTGCCCTTCACTAGTGCACTTAATGGTCTAAGAGAGAGAACCAGGATGGAAGGGTGTCCTCCACGCTTGACTGGTCCTAAAAGTAATTTCATTTTTTATATATATATATATATATATATATAAAAGACGGAGAGAGATGTGGATTCAGTTGAGTCGGTTTTCACTGAGGAGAAATATGGCACTCCAATTTGGAAAAAGATAGGCAATGTTTTGATGGATGTACTAAAAGTACTAAAAACATAAACCTATTCCACCATGATTTGACATACATTCTGTCCACTTGTTAGAGGTTTAAATATGTATTTCATATGTATGTGCTTAGCGAATTGTTGTTCCAACCTTGACTCAAAGCCAAAAGTATACGAACACCTTTACTAATGGTGGAGGAGTGATAATACTGGAAAAGGCATTGGTCATCACCAAAATCTTCTTGGAAGTCTCAGAGGATGTGCTAATACTATTCTTTATTCATGGCTGTGTTCTTAGATAATTGTGAGTGAGCCCACTCCCTTGGCTGAGAAGCGACCCCACACATGAATGGTCTCAGGATGCTTTACTGTTGGCATGACACAGGACTGATGGTAGCGCTCACCTTGTCTTCTCCGGACAAGGTGTTTTCTGGATGGCCCAAACAATCAGAAAGGGGATTCATCAGAGATAATGACTTTACCCCAGTCCTCAGCAGTCCAATCCATCTACCAATTGTAGAATTTCAGTCTGTCACTGATGTTTTTCCTGGAGAGAAGTGGCTCCTTTGCTGCCCTTCATGACACCAGGCCTTCCTCCAAAGTCTTCACCTCACTGTGCACTCTCAACTGCCTGCTTCACACCTGTCATTCCTGACCAAGCTCTACACAGGTGGTGCCTCGAACCCGCAGCTGAATCAAATTAAGGAGATGGTCCTGGTGCTCAACTTTCTTGGGTGCCCTGATGCCTTCTTGACAACAATTGATCCTCTCTCCTTAAAGTTCTTGATGATCCAATAAATGGTTGATACTTGGAGAATGAGCTCTTTCAGAGCCTGGATGCTGGACAGAGAATTATGCTCGACCAGTCTGTTCAGAACTCCCCATAGGTGTTCTATCGGGTTGAGGTCAGGTGACATACTTGGCAACTGAATCACTTTCACCCTGTTCTTCCTAAGAAATGCAGCAATAATAATAATAATAATAATAATAATGCATTCAACTTATATAGCGCTTTTCTTCCAAGGAACTCAAAGCGCTTTACACAGTGAGGGGAAAGCCTACCTCATCCACCACCAATGATGGTGGCCTTGGATGTATGTTTTGGGTCATTATCATGTTGAAAGAGTGCATGGTGACCCAGGGTGCGGAGACATGGTAGCATCTTCTCTTTCAGTATTTTGCAGTACATCTGTGAATTCTTGATGCCCTCAATGAAGTGCAGTTCCCCGACACCTGCAGCACTCATAGAACCCCACAAAATAATACTGTCACCGCCATGCTTTACTGTGAGTACCATGCATTTTTCATTATACTCTTCCCCCTTGCAATGCCATACAGTTTGGATGCCATCAATTCCAAAAAGATGAACCTTCGTCTCATCTGACCCAAGTATAGAGTCCCAATATTATTCAGTTTTGTCAACATGGGCCCTTTGTCAACATGGGCCCAAAGTGTAAACTGCCTTTTTTGTTGATGGGCTTACCAGTGGCTTCCTTCCGTCACCCTTCCATGCCACTCCTGTGCAGCATACGTCATATTGCTTCATGTTAAACAGTCACCCCACTTTGGTTTTCTACAACTTTAGCTTTCTATGATGAACTTGCATGGACATTTTCCTCAACACTTCTTAAGACAAAGGGCCCTATTTTAAAGATCTAAGCGCATGGCGTGAAGCGCATGGCGCAAGTGCGCTTTGGGCATGTCCAAATCCACTTTTGCTAGTTTTTCAGTGGATAAAAGGGTCCATGCGCCGGGCGCATGGTCTAAAAGTGTTGTACTAAATGTCTTCATTAATTCATGGGTGTGTTTTTGGCATAACATGCAATACACCAATCAGAGATTAATCTCACATTCCCTTTAAGAGCCAGGTGCATTTGTACATTTTGTGCATTGCTATTATGACGGCAGATTTGCACCATAATATTTTTATTTGTATTCTTTTGCATGTATGTGTGCTGCTGGGTTCCCTGTGTGTGTGCACCAGCCGCGGTCGGTGGATCTTAATTGGGGAGGACGGGCTCGTATTACGCTCAGAACCGGAGTGAATGGAATGTGTGCAAATCAAAAAAAACATTGGTTTTGTTCGTTGCGCACCATTCCATTCACTCCGGTTCCGAGCGTAATACGAGCCCGTCCTCCCCAATTAAGATCCACCGACCGCGGCTGGTGTGCACCAAGCATAGTGTGCACGCACTGTGCCTATGCCATAGGTGCATTTGACTCATTTGCTGTTAAATTAACTATGACGAGCTGCGCCATTGACTTTAGAACAGGTTTTTGTTGGTCAATGGCGCAATCACTTTCCGATGCCTCTAGATAGCAATACACCTAGAACTCCCATGGGCGCAAAAATGTGCACAGGTGCATTTGCTATTTAAACAACGCGGGCGCCTGACGGGAAATTGACAACTGCGTCGGTCTTAAACTAGCGAAGACACCTGTGTTTAGCTTCCGTGGCCTGGACGTCTCAGACTGCTTGCCATAAGTCAATCCTTCACTAATTGTCTTGTAGCCTTAAACTTTTCAGTGTAAGGAAAGTACTTATTTTCTCAAGACGTATCTTTTCCATGTGGTGCCAAAATTGTCAGCATTGACTGGGAGAAGAATGTATAGCGTTAAATACCACCCTTAATCATCAATTATCTTCCAGCAACCTGTGTGATGATTGGTTAGACTCCTCTGTTGTTGACTTCCCGTTATTTAGCATTTTATCAAATTTAGTTCCTAAACGCTTCATTGGGGTGTAACTTCTTGCACCATGGTCTTAAATGACTTTGTTAGTTAACTTTCTGTTTTGATGTTTTGCACAGATTTTTTTAATTGCAATCAATAAACCAGAGTTGCTAGAATATTTCACTGTATTGGATCCAATGGAAAATATTGATTCTATAGAAAGACAGATAATTTTCAAAGATATCTGTTGGGGTGTAATCATTTATGCTGAATACTATATATATATACAGTATATATGTAGCCTTCCCCCAATACATAATGTTGAATAATCTTTGTTTTCAGGTCATTTGAGAGTTGTTCTGAGGCCCCAATGTTGCCACTCTTCAGAGGAGAGTCAAAGAGAACAACAAATTGCAATTGGCCACCTTAAATACCTTTTCTCACAACTGGATGCACCTGTCTATGAAGTTCAAGGCTGAATAAGCTCACCAAACCAATTGTGTGTTAAAATGAATCAGTGCTAGATAGTTACAGGTATACAAATCAACAAAATGTATGCACCTATCCAATTTCATTGTGATGCATATTGCACATTTTCTGTTAAGCCAATGAACCCCATTTCACTTCCGAAAAATTACTGTGTCCTAAATTGTCAGGGGTGCCTAAACTTTTGCATACGTAATCTAATATATATATATATACAGTGTATGTATGTATGTATGTATGTATGTATGTATGTATGTACGTACGTACGTACGTACGCACGTACGTACGTACGTACGTACGTATGTATGTATGTATGTATGTTTGTAAACTTGGCTTAGGTTTCAACCTACTGTAAATGTCTGGTGGGAACTGTTGGTTGTTTCACAGCAACTAGGGCCCCTCCTTTGTCCAGAAACCAGACGTTGTGCTCCTCATCGAATATCTAACAAGAGGACACAAGCAATTTAATGTATCACATTAGAATATTTTTACCCTATATCGCTTAGATACAATATGCCATAGCGGTTTACAGCCGAATATTGAGAGTTTCAAAAAGTCTTTTAATCAAATGATCAAAAGCCAAAAACAGTGATACATATCCATAATACTTTATTTCTCAACTACAATATTCTGTGTTTCTTTGTTAAATTTTATCCCAAGATTCAGCATGAACTTACCTGTCTCCAGTTGTTACCAGCATCAGATGAGATGAACATTCCAACGTTATTGTAGGAGAGCTCAGATCCAATATTCCCTGTGGTGGATATACAAGGCATTTAGTTAAATATTCAAATGGTGCTGGAATTACAAAGACGCAGTAAATCACATAAACTAGCTGCTGAAAATAGTTACAGAGAAGAAGAGAAGAGCCATTAATGCTTAATGTGGACGGATATTGCTCTGTTTTTTAAAAACAATGATCCAGAATATTCCTCTAAGAGCATAGCTTTCGCTTGTGATGATGCGTGGTAATATCACTCCAACCCCTGCCTTGTGATGATGCGTGGTAATATCACTCCAACCCCTGCCTTGTGATGATGCGTGGTAATATCACTCCAACCCCTGCCTTGTGATGATGCGTGGTAATATCACTCCAACCCCTGCCTTGTGATGATGCGTGGTAATATCACTCCAACCCCTGCCATGTGCCCTGTGTGTTTTGGGCTCCATACTGTTTGTTAGGGTCACAGGCTGATCCCCAGTAGACGTGTGTGTGTTTGTGTGTGTGCGTGAGTGAGTGAGGGTACCGGGGCGTGTGATTCACTAGGCTAACGTGTAAGGTATATGTGGTCTTGCAAACTGTCACACATGTGATCTGTGGCGCTCTGTGCTTTTATTTTGTACTGAACACTCCAAACCTAGTGGAGGTAGGATAAAAAAATGAACACATTTTAATAACAGACCAGAAGTGTAAAAACATGCCTCAGGAAAGATTAAGGATCGGTGTAGGGTCAAAGTCCTCTAACATGGTACAGGTAGAAGAAGAGACGGCGACAAACTATTGTTTTAATGAAAGAGCAATGCTTGTTTGCGGAGATCAAGAAAGCGTATTCACGGATGCAGGTCATTCGTTCCAGAATACAAGCTCGCCCGTGCAGGCAATTATGAGTTGTTTAAAGCAAGACTAGCAGATACTTATCGGTGATGTTAACGATTGCATAATCGTCATTATTTTCACAATCAAATAGGATTTGAGTGCATACAATACACAGATATTTCCTGTTTTGCACCATTACCTAAATGGAAAAGAGGTCTTTCAATTCAGTCAGCATGCTAAATTATTTTCCACATGGGTGAAGAATAAAGGTGATCTAACGTAATCTAACCTAATCTTTTCAATGATCATACGGAAGAAATAGAAGCATTCTATTGAAATGCTGTGAGTCACGGAGTCGTCTCTCACCTGTGGCCACGATGACGCCTGGTGCTGAATCCTTGGTTGATATGCTGCCTGACAGATAGGGGTTTTCTGACGTCTGCAGCTGGAGATGCAGCGAACAGAAGGGCTGAGGGGAATGAAATGACAGCTTCTGTTATATTTGACGAAACCATTATGCACAAATCATATGCTTTTGATTTCCAGAGACAATCCTTTAGGAAAGATGCTACGCAGTCTTCTTTGAGGGTGTAATATTGTACAAAAGAATCCTTTTAATTCATCAGGTGAGTTCAATAAGACACAGAAAGACAAAAACTGCTATATCGTAGAGAATGATGAATCATGTGTTTGTCGAATAAACAAAATGTGTTTAATCAATTTCAGTACAGGTCCAGACAGGGAATCCAAATGAGTTATAGTGAGCCAATTGAACCATTAGCGGATGATGGTGCACACATCTTATACCCACCACCACATCATCTACCTGTTTGGTTCTATTTCTTTCTTGCTGGGGGATTGAGATGGTGTACCATGCACAGTGCCCATATGAACTTAGTTTCAGGCCCGCTCTGGCGAAAAACCCCAAAGTAGCAGAGCCTACCACCAAGGTGACCCAGGGCTTCAGACTAGGACCACATAGTCACATTTTGTGACCCATAATGACACATTTAAATAAGGATCTAAGACAAAATGGCAGATTCACTGTTGTTCTGGTCCTGCTCACCTGTGAGATCTTTCTCCCCCTCCCTCTTCCTCTCTCCCTCACCCACTCCCTCTTTCTCCCTCTCTCTTTCTCTCTCCCTCTTTCTCCC